>JAPYZN010000117.1:0-49909 GCA_030522865.1 Psyttalia lounsburyi
TGCTTACCACCCTCGCCTTCGGCTCGGGCGGTAATTCTGCACGTGAGCAAGCCTCCTTTATTTTACCTCCCTAGGTGAGAAATATACTATTTTTGTGTGCGGAGTGCGGAAAAGTCAAGATCGTGCGTAAAGCTTCGCTTTACACACGAAGCTTTACGCACTTTACGCACGAAAAACGGTACCGAAAAGTGAACTTTTTGGGCAGGTATTGCAAAAATTAGATTTTAAGATGATATTCAGTTGCAAAGTAGATCTGCTGTCGCCTGCATTGCGAACCGAACTAAAGATCTCCACTTGCCGGCGATCTTCAATGTCGTATTAGTTATTTGGTTTTGAAAATCCCTCAGCCAACGTCCCCAGGGCTTTTGTTCCTTTCTGGGGGCCGCGTGGCGCCTTACTGGTCTCACAAGGTTCTCTTCATCTTCAGTTAATTGATGGCCCCAGTCAACTCCTTTTCCCAAAATTTTCCTCCACAATTACTTCTCTCGCGCTGGTATACATTCGACATCCACGCAAAACAGGATTTGAATTTTCTTCTCGATACCCGCATTTACACATAGGAGAATCAATGATCCTAATTCGCGCCAGTGATTCTGCCAAGCTATAATGATTGGTCCTGGCTCGGTTGGCCCAGGAGATAATTTTACGAGAGAGCTTTTTGCCTTTGAACTAGGGCTTTTTGTTCTTTGTATTAAAATTCTGGTAGTAATCTACCCCTTTGGTCTGTCCAATGTCAATAACCAAGTTCCATGTGCTATTGGCTGACGCTGTTTTAAGCTCCTTACGAAAGTCAGTGAAAGGAATTTGAACTGCTTCATCACTAGCGCGAATAGTGGCCTCTCTGGTCAACCGATCAGCTTCCTGAACAATGACCATAAGGTCCTTCCGCAGTATCTGATACTTATGGAAAATTTCGTAATATGCTCAAGACACGAAAATTGCTCCATTGCTGTTGGGTGCTTCAAAAAATTATTTCTGAAATTTGAAGAACTTTGACCAGGCCGTTTTTGACATATGGCACATTTGTCAGAAGAAATGTTCTGGACTTAGTGGTAAAAATGACTATTTTCACGCAGCGAACATGATCATAAAGATTGCACCAACCCTCAAATTTCAATCGCAGTCCTTCACCCTTCGGTCATATGCGTAATCACTTAAAAACGTAACGAAACCCACATGTTCGATCTAGTCTAGTTCTATTCTATTCTATTCCTTGGTTGGCGAGATCTAGTCTAGTTGATACTCACGAGCACGCGAAACCGGACAGGTTGAAATGGTAGGGATGGGTACGATGGACTCGGGCCACTCCGGACCCACTCGGGCCCCTCTCGCCCACACTGCACTACCTCTGCACACCAGTGGACGAGCTGGCTGGTAGTTACCAGTGAGCCTGTAACGCCTGTTTTACAATTTAACCCGTGTAGTTTTGTTTATTTCCTCTCCACTTAATTATTTAAAACATGATTTGCAACTGTTATCTGTGGTGATAGTGACTATTGAGAAGGCACAGTGTCTCACGGGGATAATGGCAGGCTGAATGAGCCAATTGAGTGAACTGCAGAGTGATTGGAGCGTCTCCACGGTAATGAAGGTGTGCAGCAGACACCTGTTTTACTATTGCTTTCGTACTATTCGAATGTCATCGCAAGGAGAAAATTTACTTATTGGAAATTGTGGGGGTTTTCTCGTGCAATTCCGTAACAAGCACTCGCAGCTTCTCGAAACCGTTGGGGGTTTTTAGAATCTATCGAGTATATTCTGTAGTCCGAATGTTTTTCTTTTTTTAATTCAGCATAAAGCGTCCTACTCTTTTTTTCGCTCAGCGCTTTTCGCGTTTATTCGAGATATAGAGGGGATGAATTGGCGAATACGAGAGACGAGAAAAAAAATCAAGTTCCATCAGTGGTGAATTGACCTTAACGAGGGGGGAGGGAAAGAATTGTCTCTTTATGAGTGCAATCTCTGCTATCTGTATCTCGATCGTTTTTCTCTTTTATTAGTCGTACGAGTGTGGCAAACACGAAATAGGCTTTATGCGGAGAAATGGATAATTCGCGTTTGTTGCCATTGTGAGATATGAGATAGTGGAGGGTTTATCCTGTTTATTGAACTCGTCCGGAAATGAATAACCGGTGAATGAATAGAGAGAGTTCTGTGGGCAGGCTTTTTTTTACTGTTGCATTATTATGACGGATAACACAGGTGGTTTTAAATTGTGGTGGGGGAGCAGGAACGAAAACCTGGGTGAAATTGGAATACAACAGTTGTCTTGTACTGTCGTTCAAAAACAGTTTAGCCGCCCGCTAAGGCGTACCTTCTTGAGAGCATTCAATGTCCCTTATTAAAGTTGAATTTCAATTTTAATTTTAATTTTAATTGAATTACCTATAACATTTATGGAGAACCAAGTAATAGTGATTAATCTGAACTACTGCTGAGTGAGAAATTCAGCCTTGGATGTTCCCGCGCACAGTGTCGAGGTACTGCAGAGGTGATTGGTGGAAGATATTTATTTATTTATTTATTTACTGCACTAATCGAAAATTTAACAATATACATGAAATTCGAATTAATTATATTTTTAAAGGATATCAAACAAGATTGATTAAATTCACGAAGTTACGAGGAGGCGTTCGGTGAATATTCGATATTGCCGTGAAGACTAAAGGAGAATTAATTCTTTACTAAATTCACTAAAACCTTTCTGCGACAGAGCAATTGGATATAGGGATCAGAGTGAGTACTTATGCTGGTAAAAATTCTGTGTTAAAATTCAATGAGACACTGGGGAAAAGAAAAGTTTAGAAAGTTAGTAACAGGGCAACAATGGGAGGATGTTGAATTTCACGTAGATAAAAGTGTGTGGTTTTCCTTTTTGTTTTATCTCACGTTGTTTCAATTGAAAATAAAAATACCAACTTTTATCACCTCTGCCTAGGTCATTAATTTGCAATATTAGATTAGAGCGTTGAGTGTGGGAAAAGAAAAATATATAAGAGAGGGGGGAAATTATTGCGGTATTTTTTCAAACCAGTAGTTTAATTTTTTTTTTTACGGGTTTGGTTGGGTTTGCTATGGGGCGGCAAACGGTGAACTCGAGACTCAGAGGGGTCGCCAAGTTTGAAAAATTACTGGTGGGGAGAGAGAGGAGGCAGATGTTGGGGGTTTTGGTACGGTCGAGGGCACATGGCGTCAGGACGAGTAGTTATTATGTGCCTCTTTGCGTGGGTATTCTAACGATAGATACGTCTACGTGCTGTGGTACGGTAGTTTTGCGGCGTTACGACGCTATTCCAAACATTCCCGTCATAGTTTTCCTTTCAAACCAAGGGGAGACATTTGAAAAGGGTATTAACGTAATTTCAAATGATTTTCGTGAATTCTACGGGTGCAAAGTGACTGAGAGGAATAAAATCAGAGTATATAAGGAATTTTCCTTCATGGAGAGAATAACTGGCGGTAGATGAGGAGGAAAATGAAGGCAAAGTGGATGGGGTGGAAAAGAAATAAATTTAGAAGGTACAATTAATTGTCATTGACGTTAAAATAACGGCGAAACGGGGGAATTCATAAAGAAAACAAATGAGATTTCGAAGGAGTGCAATTAAGAGTCCAAAGATGGAGAGGGCAATGAAACGACGTATACCCAGTAGCAGTGGAATATCGAGTTTAAAGAGGTCAAGGTCATTTCGTGCCTCGGTCAAATTAATATCAAAGATACGCAATCGTAGTGAAGTGTTTGAGTCGCTTAGTGCAAACGGCAATAGTATGCAAAGCTCCCAGGAGTACTTGTCAACGATTGGTGAAAATATCGACTCACTGGCTAGTGTCATCACTGAGGATCTCACTCGTAAATTGACACTATCTAGCAATGATGGCAGAAAAAAAGACAGATATGGAAAGAGTAATACTTACAGATTCTATGGTTTTGAGGATGATGAGAATGTTGCTGATAATAAACAGAATTGGCTGCACGATGGGGGATATGAGAATCCAAGCTTTGCACTGGACAATTCCCTGGATTTCTCCCTTAAGAATTATCTGTTTGCACCAGTTGCTGGTGCTGATGCAGCAAATTGCTCTGGTGCAGAGGAAACAGTCGAAGATATGGGGCATCATGGATCGCGGGACAGACTGAAAATTGTCTGTGGTAACGCGGAAAATTGTCGCGTGAAAAATGCGTTGAGGGATATAAAAATGAGATTTGCCAACGACGAGAGTGGAAATATATCGAATATCTGGCGTGATGCACATTGCACAAACTACAAGGGGAAATACCGAGAAACCAATAGTATGTCCTTCACTTTGATATTTATATTCTGCAACTGCATTTTTTTACTCCGTCGCGAATTGTAACGAATTCAACGAAATTCAATCGATGCTTGGTTCTCGGAACGTTTGTTTTTGGGCTTAAAACATCGGTGCAGTATGCACTCCAAGTGAATACCTCACTATTGTGTACGTGCGTGACTACATTCTAAAGTTCATAACGAGTTTTAGCACGTTCAATTCACTTTTAATTCCATCACTTTTGTTTTTTTGTATACTAAAAACTCACGTGCTGATGGAACGAGTCAATTTTCGTTTCACTAGGTCCGCATGGAACATTTGAGGGTGTTACGCGACATTACATACTCCGAAATATCGGGTCACCGCATATTTCATTATTTGAAATTCAATGTGATACGGACAGTTTGCTGATATGGAATTCAATTTAATTCAATATTATTTTATTTTGTTATTTATTATAGCATTTACTTGATTCTCGTCAGTTCTGTAGTTATTTACATTTTGCTTTTATTTGTTTCATCTCATTAGAGTTACAATCGCTTCAAGGCATGGAGTTCCTGGAAGGATTTGGGAAGAGAAATAAGAGCCAACATCATAATCAGACAAACCATTTGACAACAGGAACGATTAATCCTTTTGTCGCTCAACCCTCCCTCAACATACATTTGCATGGTATTTTTTTAATGTATTTTTCTCTCCCATTCATTCTCGAGGATATATCATTTTTCCGCATTTTTTTGTTTTGCACTACATAATACCTACAAGCAGAGACGGGAAAGTAATACGTAGGGAAATGAAGGGACATAAAAATATCATAAACAAAGCGTAAATGGGGGATAATCTGTATGATATTTTTCCCAAATGAAATCATTCATATGCATATATTCAATATTTTTTCTTCCAGGTCTATTTACAGCTATTGAGCAGGGCCAGTTGGACAAAGCGAAAACGATATTGGAATCGGCGGATATCGATATCAATAGGTATATCAATTATATTTTATTACTTCTGTTTCCGCGTTGCTATCGATACTCCATCCTATTCTCCCTTTTCTTTAGCATTTCTTCTAGATGGTTATAAATTTTTCACAATGTTAGATTAAATAGGGCAGAAGGAGAGAGAAAAACCGAAAAGAGACAATCCACAACTGTATTTGTCCCTATATCCACACGGGCGCCCATCGATTTTTCACATTCCCCTCTTATCTGTACCACCACACCCACTCTATTCTCCCAAAGTATCGAGAAAAGTTTCACAATTTCTCATCCATTTTTTTTTTCTCTATCTCTTTATTATCGAAAGCGTCAACAGCGATGGCCTAACACCACTGGACGTAGCTGTCCTGGACAACAATAAATCACTAATAAAAATGCTAGTTGCATACGGCGCGAAGGAGGGAAATCAGTGTAAGAGTCAATATCCTCTTTGAAAATTGAATAATAGTCTCTCCATTCAGTCAGTGAAACTGACTGTTTCATTAATGATGCTCTTGCGGCCCCCTTCTCATGTATATTTTTTGTCCCTCTCTGGATAATTCGATTTGTCCAGTCAAATCTCCCGAGTGCCTCGGCAGTCACTTGGCATCTCTGCTTCTGTCAGCCGAGCACCGACTCAACGAAGTTGGTGGAACTAGTGGTACACTGGGGACAAGTTCAACTTCATTTCTGGATGCCACGAGTGCTAGGGCGAGTTTCTCAGCAGCGCACAATAATTTAACCGGATGCGGGGGCAATACCGAGGACAAACAAGTGGCCCTGTGGGAGAGGAGAGTTAGAACACTGAGAAAGATGCTGCTGGGATTCGACCAAGCCCGTTCGTACCACACTCTTTCATTTTAAAGGAAAAGGGGAATTTTTTTTCGAGTTTATTAAGTGACCAGCGGATGAGTTGAAAGGGGGGAGGTTGATATACAGCAGCCTATATTTTTCATGTTTTTTCTTCTTAAATCTCATGGGGATTCAGGGAGAGCAAGAGAAATGAGGGTAAATCATTTGCACCTCGCAATGGTTTTTTTCTCGCTTGACTTTTCCAGTTGAGTATTTTGTTTCATTAACCAGAGAAAAAATGAATTGCACGGTATTTTCCCTCCGTGAAAATAGCGATCTGAGAGGAGGTTTAAATATATCCTTTGGACTGTGAAAATCCCCTAGCTTACACGGATGCAATTATCATTAACGTTTCGATCGTTTTCCCATTAGTGATTTCTCTTTCTCCGCTAATTTGTTCGGTTGGTGAGAATCTAGGAATTTCAGAGTAATCTGATTCATTTCTTGAAAGGCCGCGGTGAAATTGGAACATTGCTAGGTGTTGTAGAGACAATTGCTGTAGTTCGGGAGAGTCGTGTCTCGGTGTGAGAGTTAAAGAATATTCTGGAATGAAATTCCATTTCCATCACTTTCTTAAGCACCTCAAATGAATCTTGCCATTTTTACAAAGAATCAAACATTGAATACGCAAGGCGTGAAGTAGAGCATTCAAAAATATTCCATAATAAATTTGTACTCTTGAAAGAGATCGGCAAAATTTTTGATGGCTTCTTTCATCAAGAAGACATCGAAATTTCATTGTAGAGCTTTCCGAATGATCTCTTGATATATTGAAATCGAAATTGAATCCTGCGGTTCGTAATACGTAACAATAACGTATCTTTGACGTAATTGGGAAGCGAAATGTCATAGTAGAAGATTTTACGGAACTGTCACGATGTTTACCAAAAATCTCGAAAGTTTACCTGAGAATGCCGTAATTTTCATCTGAATCACATAAAATATGACAATACCATTGCTGAAATTGTCCAATTTTTCGACACCTCAATTGGCAAACAAATTGAGAGTTCCGTAATTTTTACTGAATATTTCTCTCCCCGTATCCTATAGGACCTCCAGACGTGCCGTTCATGGCGAGCATCGACGTAATAGGAACAAAGTCGGTCTCAGTACGTTTCCAAGAGACCGAAACACATGAGTCTTACGTATGCACTAAATTTAAAGTACAATGGAGTACAAAAGAAGATTTCTCGATAGTCAATGGAGAGAGAGAAGTATTCGATATGAAGCAGCGTGAGTGCCGCATCGATGGGTTGATTCAGGGGCAAAGATACTACTTCCGAGCTTGCGCGGGTAATCTCAAGGGATACAGTAGATTTATTATTTCGAGTCCATGCAGTGTAATACCAAGCAGTACGTATATTTCCTTCTACAGTAATTTACAATATAAAAATAGCCCGGAATAAGCTTAATTAAAATACTTTTTTTTCTCTCCCTCGCTTTTGTTTTCTATTGGAAAAAGGTTGGCGTGACGTTGATGGAAGGCAGCCGAGGTTTGCCGGTCGTTTGGAACAATTGGATTCCCTTTTCACGGACATAAAGCGCCCTGAATATACCCAAGATACACCGGCTCTGCAGCGACGAAATCACAAGAAGAAAACAACGATAAAACAACTTTTTACAGCAACGAGCAAATTCCAGAAGAGTCTAAGACGTGGTGTTTACCTTGCCTGTGTACTCTACAATGAGGACAAAGTATTAGTGACGAATGAAGACTTCTTACCAGTAATTGAAGTGGATGAAACCTATCCGAGCTGTATTTACAATGATTATCACTGGCTAATGAAGGTGGCGTGTACGTGGGAGGACGTTAAAACACTGAAACAAGACATGGAGAAGAGTCACAGTAGCTCAACGAACCATTTCCGTCTTAAATTATTGCAAGCTGCGGCGCAAATGCAAACGGCATTATGTATTCAGGACTTGGGGCAAGTATATCATAAGCCTATCAGAGATGTCCAGGGTACTCTTGTTTTATCGACAATTAATTATATCAAATCGCCGAAATTGGTGTCAGTGCTTAACAGTCGATGGTTACCACTGAATAAAGTCAAGAAGAAGATTACTATACATGAGGACAGCAATGTAGCTGATATTTTGATGAAGAGCATCAAAGAACAAATTGCGTATCATCAGTTGAGCAGCGTTAAACTGAGTAAGGGCCTGTATCTGGGTTACTTAAAGATGCAGAGTAGCGTTGATCTGATACAAATAGTTGTCTCATCAAAAGCTCCAAATGCTCTTCCTCACTGTAAAGTACGCGATAATCCACATGTATCAGCTGAAGAGTGGGATTACCTTAAAAAAATCACCCGAATTCAGGTACGTAGTGATGATAAAACCAAGGAGAAAGAGAGGGATGAGGAGAAGGAGAATGATTATGATTATGATAATGACAGTGAATGGGGTAAGAACCAAGGTAATGAGCAGCAGAAACTCTTTGTCGATCTCGTATCAGCTACTGCTAGGCGTCTGTTCTCTTATATGGAGGTGAATTCAGAGGATTCATTAATTCACAGGCTGTATGATGCGGAGGTGATTGAACTCACTAATGAGGTATCATTTCTCATCGTTGTGCCGCCCGCTGAAACAGCTTGTTCAGTGCCAGGTACAAGGGAAATTCTCTTACAGCGCGATGATCTTCTCTCATTACCCATTCAAATATTCGAAATGGTGCATTTAAATACTTATCAGAAGGACGTTATTAATAGATATTCACGACTCAGTTGTATACTAGAGTTGGATACAGCCCAAGCACAACACAGTCATCGTGAGGCATTCAGTTCGATCGAGGTCAGTGTTGCCAAGGACAAATTATCGAGGCTTGAACAACTCCAAGCACAAATGAATGCCATTTGGAAGGGTGCTAGGTGGTTAATTGATGTCATAACTTTTGCAAGAGACCGAGGATCGTCGCAGTACGCAGGACTAATGGCAAACAATCCCAATTCAGGGCCAACAGTGTTAAACTCACCAGCTGGTATTTGTATGCGTTATTTATTAAACATCGAGAGATGTCATAATAAAACGAATGGTTTAAAGAGAAGTTTACTACAGCTACCGCCGCGCGATCCTAAACTGGTTAAATCAAGTCCAGGAAGGGGTAGTTGGCCGGGACCAAATATCTCAAGTTCAGCGACTAATTTGTTGACCACTGAGTTTAGCAAGAGTGAGCAGCAATTACCCTGTGGTGGGGACAGTTCAGAGGGACAAGTTGACAATCAAACCCCTTTGATTCACCATGAAACGGCCCTAACCCCGTCTATAACTGATGAGAGACACTCGAGAAAAGGCAGTGATACGTCGAATTATTCAACAGTCTCCGAGCCAGTTCGGTCAGTTCATCCCAGCTATCATACATCAGCATCTACCCTTGGTATTAGGGATGGCGCAATGATCAAATTATTACCCCCATCAAAATCTGAAGATACTCTGTTGCTCAGCCAGTACAGATACATATCGAAGAGTCATGAATCGACCCGATCTACTGTATCGATGACTGTGAGTGCCTCGGCAAGTCCTCAGCTCATTAGTAAACCTATGTATGGAAATACATTGATGGGGTCCACAAGTCAAATCGCTTTAACTAACACAACCAGTTTATTGAGCGTCAATACCGCCGCTAGCAACGCAAATAGCACCAACAGTTTAAACTCATTGAGTGATGATTATACTGGAGAGCAGAGTACTTCGACAGTGAGGATGAAAACGAAGAGCTCAAAACCAACTGCCAGTGTTGCATCAGTTGCGAGTTGCTCATTACCGGATCCCAATCAGAGTAATAACGATGAAACTAAGGACCAAACGTCGATTACCATGCCGGCACCATTGCCGGGTATATTACAAGTGTTTGCTGCTTATGAAACGGGTCTTGCTGCTGGTACAAGCCTAAAACTACATGTTACACCCAGAACGACAGCCAGGGAAGTTGTTGATCTGGTTGTTAAGCAGCTCAACATGGCTGTTGTGCTTAAGGGGCAGCAAGGACCAATTTACACAAATGAGGAGTTACCTAACTTCTGTCTGGTTGCCGTTATTGGTGCACGAGAGCGATGTTTGAGGGATGATTTCAAACCCCTTCAGCTCCAGAATCCATGGAAGAAAGGAAGATTGTATGTCAGACTCAAGCAGGATGTACTGGCTGCACTCGAGCACAGCAGTAAACACACCGCTTATTTGTAGCAATCTAAATTGAGGTCTCGTTGGTGGATTTCGAGTCAACTGTGCGGCGACAATTGTGTATTGAATTTGGCAAAGTTAGTTTCTTTTTTCACTGATTTCATTGTCCAATTATTTATTGAACGTCTCAATTTTCGTTACTTTTTATAAGAGCGTTGGTAGTGTACGACCTACCCTTTATTATAATTATTTTATTTTCAAAGCAGCATCAATGTCGATTTTTTATATTGTACATAAATGATTTTATCAATATTCTTTAGTGAAGTGACTAGCCACTATGATCTCGATTGATCAATTCTCAAAATATTAAATTGTATTATTATAACTGGATCATCGGATATAGCAAAGAGATGGTAAATCATAGACTGCTGTAGGTTAAAAATGAAGAATCTTCGATTTATGTATTTAATTGTAAGGAATTGAAAGTAAAAAATATGAAAAAGGGGGAAATTATAGAGTATTGGAGGAATTGTACAAAGGATGACCCAAGTATATACACCTTATTTTTTAGGCCATTGTTGTTGTTTATGATTTATTGACTGTTATTCAATTAACGGGTATAGTAACAACAAATTACAAATTGTATTGTAAATATTAAATATTGAGCTTTTATGTTTAGAAAATGAAAGTCTATTCAATTCAAGACGATAAACGTCGATTTGCATAACAGAACTCATGCACTCATGAAGAGAGGCTTATTATGAGAGATAATAGACGTCCATTGTGTGTTATTGATAGTCTAATATATGTCTATTTTCAAAGTCATGATTATCAATGAATAATTAATCAATGTGATATATCGATCGGGCATCGTCCGTAGTAAAAACGGGTGTTCACGAATTTAAACGTCCACCAATTTTAAATGCAACAATTAAGTTGTAAATTTTAGAGAACAAAGGTAAATAAACATTAAAGAAATATTGACAAGGAGAGTATTGAGTATTCAACAGAGAGCGAGAGAGTATGAGGGAACCACAAATGTACCTTAATGCAAAGAAAAGGGAGAATCTGATGGCAGTGTGATCTGAATTTTGTCCATTCCAAGTCAAATAACTTTCTCATATTTTTATGTATGTGATCTGTATATATTGATCAATAGAAACAGATTTATTGTTGAAAAAGAAAAAAACCATCAATTTCTGTCCAATTGAGCGCAGTATGACTATATTGAGTGACAAAAACGTCGTATACGTCATAATGCGAACATTTTTAAAAAGGCTGTTTTTTGTGTCTATCAGTGTTAAATATAGTATATTAAATGGAAACAATGCAAAAATAAAAATTAGACATATATGGAATTCATAAAAATCGAACGAAGCAAAGTAACACCAACAGTAACATCATCGAATTATAACTGGAAATTTAATTTTTAAAAAGAGAACTAATGTATATTAAACAAGTTTGAGGATGAAAAATGCGGTAGTGTAACATCGGCAATCGATGGGGAGAGAAATTATAATTTATTTTAATTCCTCAAGAGAATAAAAAGAATGTAAGACATGTTGAGATTGAATAAAACGTATACAACGTTTTAACTTGTGGTAAAAAGTTACTGATACCTCTCATCTAACGAAACCAGTGACGAGTGAAAAATAGATGAAAAATCACATAAAAACATTTCCAGTGCGGCCCAACGGGCATTGCAGGTGGTATCACGTGGTATTCCTGACCTACAAGCCTGCTGACCCAGTTGGAGTTCTTCCATCCCCTCCCAAGCCCCTTCTCTGTTCTCCTTACACCAACATGCATCCACAATCGCTGTGAACACATCATCAAAACTCACTCACTCAAGTGGCAATTAAGGGAAAATATCGATCTACATAACAATGAAAAAATATTTGTCAAAGGTTCAGTCGAATTGGTTAATTAATTGGAATCGAATTCCGGCCCTGGGGAACAATTGAGAAGGGGAATAGGCTGTGGACTGAGAGGACTCATGGAGCGCGGACGGATGCATGGATACTGGGCCAGGTCATACCACCAAAGCGAAGCACCGTCAACGTTTTATATGCTATTGGGACTGTCGTTGGCCGATCAGTTGGTCCGATGATACCAAACGTTGCTGTACTCGAGAGTGCTACTTTCAACGAATTAACGAGTTTCATTTGAATTTTCACAGTAAATTGGGAAAAATGTCAGAGGGGTGCAGATGGTGTCGAACTTGCGCCAGAGATGGAAATGACGTCGGTTGTTTGGACATTGGTCCACCCACTTCATTCAATTCAAAGGGGATTTCAAGTGTCAATAATAATACTTGTGGGGTACCGAGTCAATCAACTGGAGAATCAGCCAATTACGTTTACAGTGGTTCAGCAGGGTCAGGAAGAAAGGTGCAGATACGTGCCAAAGTATTGTATGGCTCGGGCAAAGCTATTGCTAATCTTCAAGCTCGTGAGCGAGCTGCCAAACATTAATCATGACGAGGTGAGTCCCTCCTATATTATTGTCGTTTGAATTATTCTATGATAAATGATGAATGGTGGTGGTGTGCTTTAGGTGGCAGTAACAATAAAATATTTATATCGGCTCGAGTAGATGTGAGTGTTGAGATATCAGGTATGGCAATGGGTGACGGTTGAATATGGGGCCACCGGCCCACCCAGAATCCCCCAACGTACCCCAGTGGGCCGTCGTCCGATCGGCTTGGCCAACGGTAACAGTAAAAAAAATCCGCGAATGGAGTGTGCAAAGTAACCGTCAAGGTATTGCCCCAAGCGATATTCTGTATCTCAGTGCAAACGAGGAGAACCAAGACGCCAATAAGACGAGTCGACTCGATCCAATATGAGTTAGTTTGTCCCTCGCATTCATCAATTCATCTCGCCTAGGATTCATAATTTTTATTCCATTGCAATTCATTAGTTCAATCCCTTTCGCGCATTGTTGGGTTCATTGAACGAATACTCACCCACAACTGGTCGATATCATGTGGGACTTGAAGTAAGTTTTGTCTTTACGATCTTGGGAAAGCTTTTTTTTTGTGATAAACTTTTTATTTTCCTCGATCAATTTACTTCGCGAAAATACCGTTAGTAACCGTTAGGATTTTATCCGCATACTTTGGCATTTGTATTTGTGTTGCGGATATATGAAACTACTGTGGAATAGAGACAAACAAAATAATGGAAGTCTTTGTAGAGCTCTCATCAGGATACTCTTGGCTGGCGGCGTCATCGTCCAGTTGACCGCACAATCGGTTCAAGAGATGAAAAATTGTACAGATGTGGGGGAGAGGAGAAAAGAGTTCAATTCAGGTTTGGATGAAGGTCTGGAGGAGGATTTTGATTTAGCTAAGGAGTTTGGAATAAAGGCGATGAATCAACTCTATGATATTGAGGAGCCGAAGTTGTTTTCTAATGGTAATGATAAATGTACTTAAAGTGGAAACTAACACATCAATTGACCCTTCAATTTACTGATTTTCTTCGCCCTTTTTGCAGGGGTATTTTTAGCGGATGAACATCCAGCCCGCTATGTCGCCGCATTCAATCGTCAGTCGGAGGAAGCTAAACATTTGGCTAAAGTTGCATATGCCGCCCTCAAAGGCTCTGGAAAACTTGCGGAAAAGTATGTTAATTAAGGGAAGACTGCAGAATTTCGGGATCGCAACGGTCTTTGTCTATCGTGGCGATGAGTATACTCGTTTAGTTTTGATGTCGAGAAATTCAGAAGTATCTTTATGACGTTATTTTCAGCCGATTCATTTACACGTGTATGCTACGATAAAAGCATTTTTTCGATTTTTTGCCGGAAATGGCTTCTTGGCAATTGTTGCAACGCTATTCGCCGATTAATATATATTTTTTGAGTATTTTCTGAGGAATATTTCAAATAAGCCAGACAAATGAAGATTTTTTGCCGAACAAATCAAGAAATAAAAAATTTAATTACAGAAATTGTACTGCTTCGCTACTAAATTCAGCACGATAAATAAAGAGCCTGGTAATTTGTTTCACGTCAACAGAGACGAAATAATGACCTTCCGTGTCTAGCTTTGATGAATAACTGTATTTTTCAGATATGCTAATATGACAGACCCCGTAACAAGTCAACTTGTGAGAGAAGCCATGACCACGTGGACTTTTCGAAGGGCTGGCTTTCGCGAACGATGCCCCAGAAATGATCAACCCAATTGCCCACCAGCGAGTCAAAAATATCGAACTGCCGACGGAAGTTGCAATAATCTAGAACACTTGTGGTGGGGCTCAGCCATGTCTACAATGCAGAGGTATCATTAAGATTCTTCATGCGGGGAAAATTTTTCTTACGTACTAAAAACGGCGGTTTATGAAGATTTTTAGATCCAGTTTATGGTGATGGAATTGAGTCCATAAGAAGATCGCGAAGAACCGGCCGACCGCTGCCAAGTCCACGTGATATTTCCGTTTTAATACATGAGGATAGGAATATTCCACTGGCTTCAGTCACGCACATGCTAATGCAGTGGGGACAGTTTGTCGATCATGATATCACTGGTGAAAGATATATATATATTAATATGTATATATATAATTTTTGGGGGAGGTAATTTAGTTGGTAGATCAATACAGGGACAAATTATCTGACGGTAGTAGGCAAGATGGAAAAGTACATGAGAGTCGGAACTCTATGTACTTTCATATACGTACGGAGGGAAATGTTCAATAATGATTATTGCGAAATACTGTGGTACGAAAATTTTAGGCAATTGTTACATACATTTTATCTAAAACCACGGAATATTCCCAGAGAGTTCCTTAATTTTCGTCTGAATTGTCTGAAAAATTACAACGCCGTCACTTTTATTTTTGGATTTGATTTTGCAATTGGCAGGCGACCTGTGAGTTCCGTGATTTTTATGGAAAATTTCTCTCCGTCTTATGCCTAAATTTCTACAAAATGTATATATAGGGTACAAACTGAATTTCATTGGAAATCGTAAAATGATAGAATTTCCTTATGAATTCTAAAGAGACCACCATTAACTCTAGGTTTTACGTTTTTGTTACCTCTTTGTTGGATGAACTATGTCAATTTTTTAAAATAATATTTCCGTAAAGTCAAATTCTCTTTTTGGAATTCCGATGGTTATAACGTACATAAGAAGAAACACATGCCAACTTTGAACTGGAATTAGTATATTACGATAAAAGTCCGAACTAAGACAATTATTTTTTTATAAACAGCTCAAAATCTACAGTAATCATTTAATTCAGACCATCTCTAATACGGAACATGGGAACAGAGTTAGAAAATCAAAAAATAAATTTGTCCAATTAAAGCTCGGCACTACATTCACGGAATTCCTAAAGAGAACTAATTATTTCCAACACTTGAATTATTTTTCCTCGATGTTTCCGAAAACTCGTTAAACGCGTGCGGACTCTGTAGAGCAAATCACCCATTGTTGAAACCAGGGTAAATAAGGGTCGCTTATGTGGATTAATTTCTAGCGATATCAACAGTGATTTTCAGAACCATTTCCCAATTTTTGAATGACCTGTAATTTTTAAAAATTCATTATAAAGTTTCTCTGATAAACTCAGTTTTGATAAATAGGATTATTCCAAATTCCAGTTATCATCCAGTATTACCATAAATTCTGGATAGATTCTTGAAGTTCACCGGTACGCTCCTGGAAAGCAAGGCTATTTTTTCTCCGCACAACGTTATTATTTAGAACACGTTTCACGCTTTGACTGTTTCCCCGAAATTGTCATATCTCGTCCTAAGACTTTTGATAGCCCTTCCATACAATTTTCCCCAGCGTCTGAGTAGCAAAAAAATCTGAAGATAAGCAGAATCTAATATTTTTTGCCGCCTTCAATGATAAGAAATCGAATATTTTAGCGGCTGCACAGAGCCGAGGCTTCAACGGGACATTCCCCCAGTGCTGCCGGAATCGTGGAGCTGAATTCCAACCACCGGAACTCATGGTACTTATCCATTCCTCCTTTATACAGCTATACCCTTGAGAATTTGATAATAATGATAATGGAATTTTAGCATCCTGATTGCCTCCCCATCATAGTTAATCCGCAGGATCGATTCTTTGGGAAGGAGGGTGTGAGATGCCTGGAATTTGTGAGGAGTGGTCCAGCGCCCAGAGAAAATTGTGGCTTCGGTCCTCGTGAGCAGCTATCGCAGGTCACAAGCTTCATAGATGCCTCGATGGTTTACAGTAATAATGCGGTGCACAGCGATAGCCTGCGGATCTTTCGGAATGGTGACTATAATCTATTGTTTTATAACAAAGGAATTTTATGGAAGAGAGTAATTGAAGTGAATGAATTCTCTGTAAAGAGACCACGGGGATAGCGAAGAATATAACTTTTAACGCTAAAACTTTTTATGGAACCTCCTTTCTTTAGAATCAATAAATTTTTTTTTATTACAAAAATATCTCTTCCGGTACTAGAAATATATTCGTTGTCAGATTAAAATGGAATATTACTTCCAATGATAATAGTCAGTTCTCATCGTTAATGAAGTATAAAAAAATAAATAAATAAACAGGTTGCAACAACACTTCAACTACTAATTCTGATAAATTATATATGCAGCTGTGGCATTTGAAAGCTCTGTTTTAAAGTCAAGTGCCGAATGAGAAATGAAGAAAATTTAATTTTCCCCCAGGCCTCTTACAGTACGGAAAAATTCAGTCTCGAAAACCACTACTACCAAAAGGTGAGCCAGATGACCTCTGTCGACGTGGTTCATTATCAACGAATTGCTTCCGAGCTGGTGATGCTCGTTTGAGTGAACAACCGGCTCTCACGTCACTCCATGTAGTTTTTCTCAGACTGCATAATAGAATAGCTACGGAATTGGCTGCACTGAATTCTCACTGGAGTGACGAGAAACTGTTTCAGGAGAGTCGTAAAATCGTGGGCGCAGTGGTGCAGCATGTTACATACAGGGAATATTTGCCCATTATCCTCGGTAAATCGTCAAGCTATTTTGTGTAAAATTTCTTAACTTAATTACCATAGTCCATGCACAATACTACTTCCTCGTATTATGTACTAAAAGTGCGCAAGAATTCTAGGGTTTTTTCTTTTGAATCAATAAACACGTCAAATTGTTATAAAGAATTTTACAACAGAAAAAGTTGAAGTTATATACTGGATATCTAAAAAAATTAATGACGATCTAATTCCCGAGATATTCATTCTTTTTCCAACTGCTATTTAAACTCATATTGAGTTTCTTTTTTTCAATCTTCTCTAAGGAAATTTTTATGCTATCCAGATAATTTTGTGCTGAAAATCTTCAGAATCAGATCAAGGTTATCGGAATATACTTAACTCCAATAGCGTCAAGTGGTCAATTTTCATGTGAATATCCACCCATATTCAGCTTCACAAAAGGAACATCTTTTGTTCTATTTTTATTCTATCTTCAATCGCTTTCGAACAATTTAGTTCAAACAATAGAAAAATACTGAGTTATTGGGCTTCTTCAGCTCGAAAACCACAGTGGAACACCCTGAAATACTTCCGCCCTTTTGATCTACACGAGAAGAGCGTATTGTTTATACATATATTGTGACTACTCTGCATTTACAAAGTTTTTACAAGTGTTTGTACTTTTAAGGACCGGAAGTGATGAGAATTTTCGATCTAGAGTTGGTGAGTGATGGCTATTACAAGGGATATGATTCAGCCATCAATCCTAATATAGCCAATTCGTTCTCCTCTGCGGCGTATCGATTTGGACACTCTTTGGTTCAGCCTAGTTTCGCTCGATACGATAAGGATCATCGTGTAATATTCAATAGTGAGTCATTTTTTTTTATTAGAGCGGAAATAATTTTCATTAGTTAGTTATTACATAGTAATAGACCCTTGTGCAGTGAGAAAAAAATGTAATTTAAAGCGAGTTTAACTATAAAAATTTCGGATATTTGGCTGTCTAAAACAAGTGTATTTGACAGAATTACATCGTTTTCTCAGTGTGGCAATTATGGGAGTAGCAAAATGATAGAAAATACACTGAAAGAAACTCCGGAGAGTAAAAAAAAAATCTTCTGTATCAAATTAGATACATTCGTTGGAATTCATGTTTTACGTATTTTGATTATTTGAGAGCTGAATATTCATGCTCAAAAATTTACCAGAGAAATGCGTATGGCACGCTATGTCGTATTATACAGAGTTCAACATCAAACTGGGCCACTCCTTCAATTCCCTGTATCTCCGTAGATAATCGAAATAGGCCAAAAGTACTCAATAACAAATCTGGTCAATTTGCGGAAAGGAAGATGTTTCTTTTCGACGTTTTGTCTACCTCACAATGAGTTTCAAGAGAGTTCCATTTGTAAAATTGAAGCATTAGCCATTTGTCTTTACATCACATTACACAAAAAACGTCGACGAATTCGGTTCATTAGTCCATAAAACGATAAAATACAATCCCAATATTTCACTGTCATTTTTACTCAAGCTGTCGTGTAACGAGAATTCTACAGACCGTGAAATATTTAGAGTAAAATTTGTCAGAGTAAAATATAAAAATGTCGATATTTCTACTTCGACAAGATCATATCCTTACAATTCGATGCAGGATAGTACATTTCGATATAATGGCGAAAAAAAGTTTTTGGGCGCGAGCGAGATTTATAGCACGAGCCGAAGGCCAATGCCACGAGTGAAAAACCCTTGTGCCGCGGGTATCGAATGAAATTTACGTCACAATGTGTGGGGAATGGGATTTCGCGCACAGAGCCTGCGTAGAATGTCACTCTACTCGCAGTGTGTCGAAAAATATTTACTGGTGATTAGCGATTTTCCTTCATTGCTCAAATAAATAGGCAGATATTCTTCATAAGCATGATATAGGGCAGAATGAAACTACACACAAAATTAACTTAAAAAAAAATTTAGTTACGGTTGGAGTAATTTTGTATGCAGCATCATTTGGGATACCAAGGTTATTGTGAAGGATAAAATGTCACTCGAGTGATAAGAGATGAGATATCTGGTAAAATTCCGCGAGTGGAAAAAAAATGTCCTCGAGTATGTACATCTCCTGGAAAAATTTTCTCCCAGTGCAGAACATGACAGAAACTTATGTTTTGTTAATATCAGGAGTATTTCGGAATTGAGACATTTTCAACACTCAACGAATACATCTTCTGGGTGTTTCTTCGCCGGAGACATTTCTCTCAGAGTTCTCACATCAAAGTCTTTCATTTTTATACTAACTTCTCCGAAGGACATTCAAACCCACAGAATTGACATTCATGAAATACATTTTACCAGAAAATTTTTCTATACACTTAGAGGAATACCAAAGAGTGGGAAAATTAAAACTTTTAAATACACTTTCAAATATTCTCGTACAAAACAGTTTTTTTTTCTGTTCTATGCAACTGAACATTTTAGTGAAATTTTCTAGAAGACCAAAAAATTTTCGCGATTGTTTTTGTAGAAAATCAGCGAATATTTGTTAAAAGTCCACAGTATTCTAGATTTTCCCAGAAGATTGCAGACTACTTTTCATTATTATCCATATTTACCAATATTTCGGTCAAATATTGACAAGAGTGAAAAACTGAAACGATAAATTGTATTGAAACAAGTGCCAATAGTTGTTAGTATTTTTTTAATTCCGTGAGGAGAGAGCGACTATAAATGGTCTACATCTCTGACATTTTTATTGTAATTAATTTCCGTAAAAAACTCGTTATTTTCAAAAGAGATTATCCAATTTCGTCCATCAACAAGTCCTAGGTTTAGCATAATATAAGAGTAGAAATTCTATTGAATATAAAGTACTGATTCAGCTGGGAAATTTCTTGAGTTATTATGAGTGGAACCGAATACCCGATGAAAATAGGAAATGGGCAATACCTCTAAGATTTACTCTTAAGAAAAGTTGTTCATTCCGTTTCTCATAGAGATCGATAAACAATTAATGGAGAATCACATGTGGGCCAGGAAGTGTTATCAAGATCCACATTTTTTTGTTTCCCATCTACTCTTAGTTCCCAATCAGCAGTTGACCTCAATAGTTCAACTCTCACGTTTCTGTGTTACTCAACGGACAATACGGCCAATAGAATACAATATGAAATTGCTAATTCAGAGTTCGACAGTTTCGGAGACATTTAGCAAAACTTCATCATTCGCATAATAATGCATCTAAGAAACTATTTCTCCAATAACGCTGGAAATTCGGTACCCAAGGATCACTGGAGAATACTATCCGAATAAGAGCATACAAAACTCTAGGTTTTAGTTCAAGATTTTTTAAAGTCATTAACCTAGTTCTAGAATAATGCCGGTGGCATGGAGGATCTTCACAAAAATGTGAACATAACCGGAGCGAAATTTTCAGTAGTAATACCACTAGTGCTTCAAAATTATCGGATACTTTCCGATAGTTTCGTTCTCGGGCAGTGAAGCTTGAGAAAAATATCCAATTAATTTTCACGTATGAGTGATATTTAAAGAATTACATCTCCACTCTTATCGCACTCCTTCCGCTCTGGAATTATGGAAAAGATACGTTACCTTTTTCTCGATGTAGCGGTAATTTTCACTCTTAATTTCTGACACCGTTACCTGATCTACACACTAGATCATCGAAGTTGGAATGTCTATCTTTATGAATAATTAAAATAGGTATTATTTAGTCTGACAGTGGGCGGGAAAAAGAAGCAACAATGAATCATTCATGTGTTGACGTTTCGATTTCCATTCATGGAAGACCCTCTCTTAGGACAGCTCAATCAATCTTCCTATGTAGAACACCAATTTACATTAGGGGGAGATCGTGGTAAAATTTGGAAGTCTTTATCGGAGTTAGAAGCTAGCTATTCACTGACTGTTGATATAGGATAGAAAATGTGATAACGTTGGAAAATGGTGGCTGCCATCGGTTTTATTCATCAAGGGCTTAATTTTTAACCTCCGGATATTCATATTTTTTAGAAGTTTCTGACCGTCTGCAAATTTTCAAGACAATTTTCCATCAATCCAGAATATTCTGTATATTTTTTCAATTAATTAATTATGTTTTTCAAATTATATGAAGTACGATGTTATTCTTATTTTATATAATACGCAGAATCAATTACTAATACTTCTCAAGCTTTTATCAGTGCACATTACGAAACAAGAATCCTAAAGTAGCAGAAGAAATAAAACTTGAAATATTTGATTTCTCTACTTTCAGACATAACAATTCATGGAGAATTCAGTAACCGTGAGGACCTTCAAAGTGTGGGCTCAGTGGATCGTATCCTCCTGGGTCTGGTGAATCAGCCATCCCAAAGACGTGACGAATTTATAACGGAGGAATTGACCAATCATCTCTTCCACATCCCTGGTTTTTCATTTGGCATGGATTTGGCCTCCATAAACATCCAACGCGGTAGGGACCACGGTCTAGCTCCCTACGTTGCTTGGCGTGTGCCCTGCGGTTTATCCCCCGTAAAAACATGGAAAGATTTGGAACGCGTGACTTCAGTGTCAATATCCCGCAATTTCCGTAGAGTTTACGAAACAATAGAGGACATTGACCTCTTCTCAGCTGGTTTAGCGGAAAAACCAGTTGTGGGTGGACTTGTAGGTCCAACATTCGCCTGCATAATAGCCCAACAGTTCACCAATCTCCGTAAAGGAGATAGATTCTGGTATGAAAATCCTGACAGACAGAGCAGCTTCACCCTTCCCCAATTGGATCAAATCCGTCGGATGTCATTGGCAAAAATCTTATGCAAAACTCTGGATAATATCGATACAATCCAGCCTTTCGTATTTCTAACAACAGACACACTTCAAAACGGAAGGCTCTCATGTAGCGATGAACGACTGGGACAATTAAATCTTCATCCCTGGGCAGAGGACAAAAACAAAAAGGTCCCCTTGGACTTTAAAGAGCCCTCAAATATCCTGAACACATTCACCGATGAATTAAAGGCCATGAAATCCATCCCAAAAGGCAGACCACCGGCTCCCAACAATGCCAGGATGTTTCCCTGGCAAAAGCCTAAGCCCGTAAAAACCAACGTCAATCAGAAGAATCGGATAACCGTGAAACGCCCTATCTACTCGCAGGACAACGTAACAATCGTCGTTCAGAATCACGCTGTCAATTCTCCTGTATTCGTAAACGACGCTATTTATAATTCCCATGTGCAAGGGCTCGAGCTGTCGCCGTTCGGGCCATCGCACAGGCCTCCAATATCAAAGCCTGTATTATCACATTTACCGCAAATTAATTATCCCGGAAGCAATCCTTCATTAGCACAGGTGAATGATCAGAGTAATTATCCCTTCTCCGGCGCGGGTAGTGGGGGATTATCTAGCGAAGTTAGTCCTCCCTCGAGTGAAACCAGTCCTTCCCACGGAGGTAATTCTGGTTATCAGACCGGAGAGGGAGCATTATTCGGTGACAGCAGCCTCGGGTATCAGCCGGCTCATTTGCCACCTGCTCCCAGTGCTCCAGGGTATTTGGGGGCAAGTGGAAGTCTGGGACCTTACGGAAATCTGGCACAGCAGCCGCCATTAATACCTAGCTATCCTGCAGGAACTAGACCCTATGTGTCGTCCTATTGGGGTTACCCACTTCCAGAAATTGATCCTGACAATCCAAATCCAAAACAATCACCATCAACGAACAATAGAGCGAGACCCACTTCCTACAATGTTCCACAACGACCGTATCACAGCTATGGCTACCATCAATACCAGAGTCCCAATGACTGGCTGAAACCTATCTACAGTTCAGATTCCGAGGAAACTAAACTCTCCTTACACCCAGCATTAATTCCCAGCGCTAGTTACGTAATGAGAGCCAACTCGAAGACCGTTCCTCATAAAGATGATGAGGCGAGTATTAATTATGACGTTCCCAAGCCATTTGTAAATTTCTCAAAGTCGGACGGCGAAGCTGAGGCTCCCATTACCACTGGGAAGTATCTTGATAGTCCGCCTGACTTTACTATCATCAGCGGAGATAGTTATTCAAGCAGTGATGAAGTTCCAAGACCTCTTAAACGAAGTTCATGACCATCTTTATTTAATATGAAGTATTTTTAATTTGTATCA
The DNA here is from genome assembly GCA_030522865.1 of Psyttalia lounsburyi. Lineage (NCBI taxonomy): Eukaryota > Metazoa > Arthropoda > Insecta > Hymenoptera > Braconidae > Psyttalia > Psyttalia lounsburyi. Next base: position 23,333 of record JAPYZN010000117.1, read on the forward strand.
ATCATATTGAACGGTGTATGGGATTTTCGATACACCATTAGGTGCCAGCAACTTTGGGTAATACGCGGGTCATTCTCCACGTACCCCCACATTGCTTCTGGGCATCTACGGACAAGTTGGATTCGATATTAATTGTGATTCGAACAACATTGCTCATAAAGCTAACAAAACGGATATCAATTATGATCGTCGGAGAGCGGAGAACAAGCCCCCATTGCCACGGGAAAATATGTTAATAGTCGACCTGATTTCACTATCAGGATGGGAGGTAGTTGATTTAAGTAATGCAGGATGATGAGTTTCCAAATCCTTTGAGACAAAGATCATGAATAATAGCTTTAATCACGTTGAAGGATGTAGGGGATTTTCGATACATTATTGGACGGCATCGAGATTGGTTATCGCGCGGATCATTTCCCCGCCTGCTACCAAGTGCTCCAGAGTATTTAGGGACAAATGGATGTGACAAGCAATGAAAAATCTGTCGTTGATCAGCAGAAACTGGGATAAGCTGATTATTAAAGTAATAAAAGTACTGTTTCACAAGTGTGGAACATTCATTCCACTGAAAGGACAATTTATGCAAAAAAAAACACTTATCCTAGTTCACCAATTCATAGAAGACTAAAAGAAAAGAAAGAAAGAACAAAATCATAAGTTATTGTCAATACCAGAGTCCCAATGACTGGCTAAAACCAATCTACCGTCCAAACATCAAGGTAGTTCAAGTCTCATTAAATGCAGCATCTATTTTCAGTGCCAGTCACTATCACTATAAGAGCCAACTCGAAAACCCGTTGCTCTCAAAGATGATGAGACTGATATTAATTATCACGTTCCAAAGCCGTTTACAAGTTTTTCAAAGTCGGCAAGTGAGGAAGAGGCTCTATTACCACTGGAAAATATATTAATAGTTCTTTTGTATACACAACGAGAGACAGCTACTCACGTAGTGATGAACTTCCCAGTTCTCTGCTACAAAGATCACGAGCAATCTAGCTCTAATTCATATAAATCATGTTAATGGCTGTATGTATAGGTACTCCACTTTAATTTGACATCCCGTTGTCCCAAAAAAAGACTTGCAAGAACCAACGCAGGCAAATAAAGAGAACAAAGAAAAATAACAAAAATGAAATACGAATTGGGTCAATGGAATATCGAATGGGCTTTCCATAACTCAATATCCTACAAATACCTGTAGAATTTGTAGAGTCCGTAGAATTAAGAAAAATGTAACCATATAATTCAATAAATTATTTAACAAAACGAATGATAGTTTCCCCAAATCAGTTGAAAAAATTATGATAATTCCGGAGAAAATATAAATCCCACTCCTACCTTGTAACCAAAGGGAAATCGAGTTTAGCTCCCACGCATGCTCACCCACATCCCATTCGCATCCTATTCGAGCGTGAAAAGCGCCGCACAGTGGCAGCTCATCAAGTTGCAATAAAATCATAATATAAAAAAATTAAAGGGAGAATTAATCGTTTGGCGGAGTTCATTGGCAAGTGCTGGGCTGGAGGAAGAGACGAGGATGGAGTAGGCAATATGAGAGGCATGTGAAAAAGAGAGAGCTAGAGCAGCTGAGGAGAGGCACACCAATAATAAGTCGTGTAGTTGGTCAACTGCTGGTGTGAGTTAACCCCACTCCATAGCTGCCAACGCAAACGACTAGAGAAAACAGTTACATATGGCCCATTGTGCCTTGAGATATACGTGCAAGACAGCAGGAAATTGTGTGTTGCATTGGTATTAAGCTTTCGTGTCTGGCCTGGGTTTTTTATCGGCCAGTTCACGGCAGTGCACGGCTGTTGAGGAGCCGATCGGTGTGTGTTGTGGCTTGTGGCGCGTCTACGTGCGCCCGAGCCCCATACAATCCTCAAAATGCCAATTAACAAAATGGCTATGAAACTTCAACACTTGAGTTTTATTATTTTGCTATTATTCTGTGGTGTTTTATTACCTGAATCAGTGCTGAGTGAGGATGATTTGGCGACGCGAATACGTGCTATCAGCAAGGATTTGGATCGACAGTTGCAGGAGATGATGGCATCTCAGGCTGTTGAATTTACATCAGTTAACACAACGGGTTTACCTTACAATGCAACAACTAAGTTCAATCCGAAGGGCATGGGACAGCTGTACAATGTTACTAATATGTTTATCGATATTGTGCAGTCCAAGCAGGCTTATCCGGAAGGTATGTTCTCTCGTGTTTTTACTATTTTGGATTATTTTTTGGTGATGATTGTGTTTTAAAGGGAAATTTGAAGATGTTTGCTGAGCGAACTCGAGGTTACGCCCTGGATGCGGTTCATTCAGACACAGATGAACAATGACAAATTTCCCCTATAAAGCCTTCAATTAAAATGGCCGACGTGTCAGCATATGAATGAGTTACAATGCTGTTGGTAAACAGTAAGGGGATATTGGTATCGAAATATCAATAATTGTCACCCTAACTCGTGGAGTTGATTTATTTTGGGAATAACTATGAAAATTTTTTTTTCTAATTTCCTAGTGCGAAAATTGTTTTTTTTTGGTTTTGTTGCTACGGATAATTAAAACGGTAATCCAAGTTTATCGATCGATCTGGCACTTTGGAATGGGAGCACTTATGTTATCAGTAGTAATGCACAGTTGAATAGTCCTGGGGTAAACAATTCGACAATTGATTTGTGTAGATCTCATACGAGAGATGAGAACAACAAGGAACATTCGTTCTTCAGTATTTACATAATTCGTAAAATTCGAGAGATTTCGTTGATAAATTGAATGAATGAGGATGTTTGTTGGTCATCGGCGGGGACACCTGATGACACATAATCTCACACGGAAGTTGTCGCTTATCTCAACATACGTGCAACAAACCATTCAACTCTCAAGCGCACGGCATTTTTATTGATACGATTTTTACGTAGATAATAAAGATTATTGAGATGAGGGGGTCATCTCTGTTCGCAGGCCTGATAACGGTAAACAATCGACATTTGGAGTTTGCCGATCCTGTTAAAGAATGGAAAATTATTGTGACTCATTATGGGGGACTGGCAGGACTCGCTGTTGCCGGCCTCATACTCGCTGCAATACTGCCATGTGTTGGACTTTTTTTTTGCTGCTGCCGTTGTGCTGGACACTGTGGTGCAAGGAGCCAACCCTTTGACAAAAAACACGATCACTGCCGAAAAGTCTTTCTTAGTTTTATCCTCATTTGTGTTGCTACAATAATACTGTAATTATCTTATCCATTGTTTTGACTGAATTGGCGATATTGAGAGATACAATTAACTTTTGTAAACACTCAGCGAACTCTTATTTCACGGGGGGCGATAAGATCTCATTTAACTAGAAAACGATTTGGATAAAAATGAGAAATAATCTTTCATTAAATTTTGAGGAAATGATGCTTGATAAGCCGTACACTGGAAGTTGTGGAGCATTTCCGGAACATCGAGTCAGAAAACAATTTTTCCCATTGCAATCTAAAGTTTATCATCGCATCGACCATTTATTTCTGGGTTTTTATTGTTGGGGATAATCCATATAATAGTTCGGTGGACTTTTATCAATTTTTTTTATGGCACAAGCGAAAAACAGTGCTCTTTTTTTCACTACTGTCGTAAAACGTTATTCGACACACATGAACAAAAGAGTTTCCAACTCGTATGATTACCCCTCACACTCGTTAAAAACTACTTTTTTCACTTGTATCGAAAAATACTATGTTCCTAACTCTTTGTGAATGATAAATAGATATTTTACGATCTTAAGAACTCTGAGAATTTTGACTCAGTGCATTTTGGGAGCGTGAGTTTGACAAATTAGTCAAGCGGAGATGAAAATAATATATCTTCCTAGTTTTTTTGAAAGATTTTTATCAGGGGAAAAATATTTGTAATTATTATTAAATCCATGCACCCTTTGAAATGATCTACTGCTGAGTATTCTGTCAGTTTCAACTCAGCGAGACCAATGTTGAATACAATTGACATCAGTCTTATCTCAAACTATTCATATTTCAAGCAGGAATTCATGAATAGAATTTCGTCTCAGCTGATTAGAGACGTAACGAAAGGTGTTATGTTTGAAAACGTATGCAATTTTATTGCATACAGATTTTTCCTATAAGTTAAAAGCATCCACTTTGACCAATAAATGAAAAACGGAGAACCAAATTATCGGTCGAAGTGTTACCATCTCTTCAAATTTTTCACTGAGTTCTAATTCTGTTTTATTTCCGTTAAATTTCTCAATATGGCCGGAAACGAAAAGTATATCTCGAGAGAATAATTCAGCAAACTCTTTGAATTAATATTTAGAACGGCTTAATTCCATTGCCACTATGCACTATGTCAGGAAAATTTTTATTGGAATTTCATTATTTTTAGCGTCATTGATTTCCCAGCTTATCAGCTGATCAGCTTATTTGAAGACGATAAGATAACCATGATACTCTAATGATAAGAAGTAAGCAAGTCCTTTGAATTGGGTCCACTTTTACATTCTGGACCATACCATGAAAGGATAACTCTTGCTGATAAAATTTGTGCTTTAGAAGTATATAAATAATGCTCCTGACAAGGACCTCTTAGAGGGGTGGAAATATGGAGCCTTTCAAACGATTTGCTTATTAATTAATTAATAAAGAGGTCAACCAGTTCAAAAACAATTTAAAAAATTTATCGACACTATCACAACGATATTGAAGTTGTATAAGATTCCTATCAGAAATCCGATTAAAAATTATATTGTTGTGGATTTTTCCATCCACCTCATTCTATTTTTATAAGAATTTTCCAATTTTCTCGCATTTTATTGAGAAAACAATGCCATAAGCCAGAAAGAAAATTTGTGATTTTTTTTTCGTTCACAAATTGGAATTTATTTACATGTTTTTATTCAAGCATCTCGTTAAAAAATTGGCTTGAATATAGTACATGGCTAAAACATATTTTTCAATAAAATTTAATTGCCATTAACAATTCAAATGATTTTTTAATGAAAATTTAATGGTTTTCTTTCAATTCAGTTTACACACCGCCGTTGGGCCGTTCTAAATTTATATACTGACGTGGATTTTTTAATTATTCTGCCAAGATATGCCTCTATTTTTAGGCCACACAATTAATTAGATTTGTTATTCTTCCGGATATAGATTCGGGGTTGTCTGTGCTTTCGTCACAAATGAATATATGCAAGAGGGCACAGAGGACCTTCCAAGCCAAGCGAAAACGAGTTTAAAGGATCTGGAGTTGTATTTAACGACCACTAAATTGCAAATAAATACTCTCCTAAAAGAAAACTACAACGAACTCGAGATAACTCTGAATAAAATACTTCAAGCGAGCGGTAGGATCGTAACTGAGGAGCTTGCCATTTATTCCCACGCCGTCTCATTAACGAATTTAAATGATATCGTCTCTGGATTGGATGCAATAAGACAAGATTTGAGAATGATGAATCAAATAACTCAGGAATTGCGGACCAATGCCAGTCAACTGGATATCGCAATCAGAGGAGTCAAAAAGGATCTGCTACACAGTTTGGCTGCATGCAAGACTCATGCGTGCGAACAGTTGTTGCAGGACTTCAAAGTTAATCAGTTATCGGTGCAAGTTGAGTTCGATAAGGTGAGCAATTAAATAATCACGCAACTTGTCATGGAAATTCAATCGATAACTCCTATTAATTTTCATTCCATTACAATTTACATGCAGTACTTGGATCAATACTTCCCCAAGGTGAATTAATGATAAAGCTAAATTAAGAGTGAAATGTATTGCATGACTATATTTAAGGGAAGCTTGCAGTGAAATTGGAAAATTACTGATGAGGTTACTACTGTAGATTTAATGCTAATACATCAGAAACAATTACAGGTGTATTTTTATTGATGTAGTCTTCAAAAGCAGCCTTATAGGACAATTTCCAGCCGATCGACTTATATTTTGGTTTACGCATTTAGAATATGCACAAATTAGTCTTTCTTGTTTTGAGAAAAGTAAGCTTCAACTTGAAAAATTGAAATTTCCAAAAAAGCTCGTTGTGTCTAAAAGAAAGAGGCATCTCTCTCGGGAAAATAATGTGAAAATTTCTCAACGTTTGTGTTGATTTTTCTAAAAATACATCCGGCAAATTTGGACTATATAAAAAATTATTTGATATAATTTTGAAAAGAAGATGAAATGTTTCTAAATGGAAATCTAATACTGAATATTTTTTTCCTTTTTCATAACTAAAATTAATTGCAACAATTGCCAGAAAATTGATGAGGAAAACATTATGCGGAAAAAAAGTGGGATACTCATGAGGAAAAGATGGTAGCAGGAAACGTTAAGGGGAGACGGAATTTCAAGGACATTTTGACGGTGAACAAAATTCGTGGCGTCCAATTTTTTACATTAAAACTGAAGTACTGAGCTCATCAATCCGATGAAACAGCTCCCATTTTCGAAATTTCATTGCAGTCTACCCTCAAGCCCTGAGCAATTATTGAAAACATTTTAATTTCCAGCTTCCAGATGTTACGCTTGCCTTACGTAACATAACATCCCTAATGGAAGGCAACATTGTCTCCGACGTCCGCCAGGGTAAGGAGTCTTTTCTGAGAATTCAACGTGACATTCAGCGTGCTGTCAATCAGACGATTCCAGTCGTCAGCACGAGCATAAGAAAGGCTGGCCAATCACTATCAGAGACAGCAAGTAACATCACGAGTATGATTGACAGGATCAATCGAGATATCAACAGAGTCTACATTCCCCACTTAAAAATAGCCCAGGACAACATAGACCAATACTCATTGTACAGATATTACGTGGGTCTAGGTGTCTCCGGAATACTCCTGACAGTTCTCATGTGCTTGACGTTTGGACTCTGCTGTGGCATTTGTGGAAAACGTCCAGACGGTTATGGCGACGACTGCTGCAATAAAGGATCCGGGGCGAGATTCTTAATGCTAGCTGTCTGGATAATATTCTTATTGACGAGTGCACTCATGATTATCACCTCAGTACACATGATAACTGGTGTTGTAGCACAGAGAGGAATCTGCGAGCCACTGAAGAATCCTCGTGACAATCGTATGTTTAAGTTGGTTGACGATTTCATACAAGTCAAAAATTTGCTTTATCCGAGTAATACCAAAGCTGACATCGACATGAGCTGGATCCTCACAAAATGTCATGCCAATGAGACCCTCTACAAAGTTCTGAAATTGGAATATCTTATTGAGCTCGATTCGCTGAGGAGTTATGTTGAGCGTTATGCTATCAGCAGTACAATCGATGAGTTAAGGAAAATGATCAATTTGAAGCCCGGAATTATTATCTTAACCGAGAGTGCTACAGCTAAACTGAATGACTTGGCACAAAGTGGATTGAGCGACATTAAATTTTATCAGTATGCTGAACTTTTGAAGGATAATATAACCAACATTAATTTGGAACATCTTGGTAATAAATTGAGACAGGTGTCGGGTGAACTGCCACCGGGGCACGAGGATATAAAAGACAGCCTGATTAAAAATGCTCACAATTTGGAGCATTATCATAAGGATTTAGTAATGCCAATGACATCACTCAGCGAACAGCTCAGTAAGAGTGCTGTGACGCTCGAGGAGCATATTAAGTTCAATCATAACTCTATGTCTGAAGCTATTACCAGCTTGGTGCAGGAAGTCATGAGTGCTCAGCAATTCCTCAATAAAGATGGTCCAGAGTATGTCAATTATCTTGCCACCAAGTTTGGGGAGACTTTTCTACGGCAGGTGAACGATTTCTTGGAACATCTCATTAAGAATTCGAAGGAAACGGTTGGCAAATGTGGACCCGTCTCTAATGCGTATAATGCGACAATTGTTGCTGGGTGTAACAAAATTCTGGATCCGTTTGTGAGTTATTTAATTTTTTTACGGTTTCAAATGATATCAGTCTTGAGAACTTTTTTATGATGTTAAACGATTTGGAAACATTTTAGATCGTAAAAATGGAAAGTAAATTGAGACAGTGATTTAAGATATAATTTTTAAATTTTTTCATTCTTCTTTCGGTATTCAACGAACTATATTCCAAAATTGTAACGGAGTTAGCGTCAGGTTTGATTTTTTTTTACTTTTTTCAGAATGGATTTTGGGCGAGTGTCGGCTGGTGCCTGATTCTCTTCATTCCCACAATTGTTCTCTGTGTCAAGCTCAGTGCTCTTTACCAGAAATCCGATCCATACCCAGGACCTCTCGTGGAGACGTAAGTGAAATTTCAAGTTCGATTAATGTCTTCTCTTTTACTCGCCTGTTTTACTATTTCTCTGTGGAAAAACTTTCTGGGGACTATTAAAGCATGAAATCATATGCTTCATATGTTGATCTCAAAATTTTAGTGTTGGAATAAAACGGAGGGTAAAATCTTAACTTCTTTCCTACAATTGCATTTCTAATCACTAACACAATGAATTACAGAGATTATCTGTATGACGCGTATGCTGACAGGGATAACATGCCTTTAGCTCAGTAAGTATACTAGATTTTTACGACTTTCTTCTTGAGCCTTTTGTTATCCTCTGGCGGTGCTTTGACTTTCTTGATTTTTTCATAACTGCTCTGATCTTCCGGTGGAGAATTAAGCGGGATTTAATATGGAGTTTAAGAGCCGCAAGCGGGTTTATTGAAGAAAGATTTATGATATATTGAACGTTTTTATCCAAAACTGAAAATATTTAAATACTCGATTATTGAGTATGTTGGAAAACATTTTTCTCTTGGCATAAATAAAAATTTCAACTCACAAATCTACCTGTATTATGTAACTTCGTCGTCTATTATTTTTATTTCTACAGTCTTTGTGTAGATTCACTTGCAAATGTGAATAATCCTGCAAAAGCCTGGATATAATAAAACAATTGTCGGGACTAATTTTTTTTCGAAACCGAGGAAATTCGGTGTGTGTATTTTTCTATCCGTAGGGAAAAAAATAAAAAAAAAATTCATGAACATGAAAAAGTGAGTTATTGGACAAATGGATAAACAGCTTTAAGGATAGACTATTACAGCTATCCCGTTAAAGAGACAGAAAAACGTACCTGAACAATTGGAAGCTATAGATAAACACATTAAATCATTTAAGGGTCAATTTTTTATTTGACAAAACGACATGAGTTATGTAGTCATAAAGTTCCACAATAAATAACTTGCACTTGTGGTTTTAGCAATTGAACTTTAAGTATTCGCGAGACACTTCAATAGTGAACAATTGGCACTTTGTACTAATCATTCGAGTTTAGACATAAATAATTGATCTTCAAAGGATGAGAAATTTGACTTCAATATCCCCGACTTTGAAAACTCATAATAGGCTCTCCATGAGTAACAATTATTTACAATGAGTGACCGATTTTTCTAGCGTCCACGATAAGAAGCATGGGGCGCACAGCAGACATCATCCTTCTGCTTACGTGGAGAGTTATGATGGGCCAGCAGCAGCGGGTGTCTACAGTGGTAGGGAAAGAGTTGCTGATGCTCATCAGGGTTCGTCCCACCACGACTCGAGATACTCCGATCTTGCGCCAAAGTAAGTTGAACAATTTGAAAGCCAATAAACAATATTTCAGAACCAAAGATGATCACCAGGGCTTGACTCCTTTCTGCAATTGCCAGTCCAAACACGAATAAAAATTATAATAGAGAATGGTAACAAAAAATAAAGAGATGATGAGAATGAAGGGAACTAAAATGAGTAACTGAGAACCAGTAAATAAAGGAGTATTTTAAATTTCCATTGCAGTTTCGCCCGTTCATGGCAACGCCATGATCGTGTTGCGACCTCAAAACCTGAAAGTCCAAATAAAGTCTATAGTATCCCGCTAGAGTCACAGTAAGTTTAATAAACCGGTTAAAATTGATCGCTTTTGTAATGCGTTTGGAGCTTCATATTTATGTTTATTTAATCCTTTATTTTCCATTGCCCATAATAACCAAATACTCATTAAATGTTTAATTTCATATTGTTTATGGTCTCCAAACAACATGTAATGATAATTGTAATAATGGTGATATTCATGGATATATTATTTTATATTTAACACAGTAAATGCGCAGGGTTCCCACTCATTGAGTTTATCGTTGTGTTGTACCATTTTTGACATAGTTTCTTGTTTGTTTGTTTTTGGAGAAAAAGAATATTTAAAGAGGCTAAAGAGAATGTTGTAGTCAGACCGACACTTGGTCACGAGCTTTTTTCCCCATTATTTGCAGGTGAGTGGGAACCTTGCTTGAGGACACCCTTTCCACCTCCAAATACACCCAATGCACACACGTAAGTCGAGAGTCACTCATATGTGGAATAAAGGATATTTTACAAAATCTCATTGTCGCGTAATGTTCGAAGAATACTTTGATGTTTTGTCCAAACGTATTTTAGCGATCACTATGATTATCCACAATCATATAGGTTTTTAAATTTTGTATTGTTTATTTTATGTCCCCCAGTATTTTTTATGAGAATAATGTGATATGTAGTTTATGAGGCGCATCTCAACAATTACCAATGAATTATTCGGTTGCAAAATCTCAATCATTATGAAAAAGAAGGTTGATCTAAATTTTGAGGTCTTGAAGGCCATTGGGAAGGACAATTGGGTCATTTTCTTTTTTTTTCGACATTTAATCTTCAACTGGATTGTACCTTTCATATAAGTGTTCAAAGAAAAACGTTAATGTGTATTTTGTTTGTGTAAAAAATTAGCAAGTTTTTGAATTTTCTAGTTTAAACTTTGAAAAACTTTGAAGTTTTTGAAATTAATTTTTCCAATCTTTCACTATAAAAAAAATATGATTTTCATGTAACATGTACGACAACACTGCGAGGTGGAACACGCGCTGTATTTGTGACAATCAAAATGACAAATTTCAAATTAGCCCCCTTAGATGCCAATAAACAATGAGGAATAAGCGTGACAGTCTGTCGATATTTTCAATTCGATTGGAGATCTGAGGTGTTCATACTTTTTATGGTAAAAATATTTCAAACCAGCTTATTCACTATAAGATTCCGTGCTCTTTAAAATCACGGATTCTTTGAAAATTCTGTATTTTTTATTCAAAAAATTAGCGCATCAATGACTTTTCTCAGTTACTTGCTGAGATGTAAAACTCAGTTGGACATGACTTTTTTAAAAATTGGATTGTCACTATCTCCTTTTCCAATTGAGCTCCAATGAAGGCTTACGAATATATTATAAACTTTCTTTTTGTATCAGTGATAATTGGGAATTCGTTGGTAATCTGAGAAAATGCGTTACAAAGAAATAAGTAAATATGTGGAATAATGAAATATTCCGTACATTAAATGGCTCACTTTCATTTGTCTTTTTTAATACTTTGATGATTTGTTGATGTGTAGGTGAGTGTCATATTTAAGTGTGAAATTTTGGGATTGTAGAAATTGGGATTTTCCAAATGGCGGGCCACCAAGGTATCAGCCGCCGGCTGGTGCTCCACCATTAAGCACTGAATACGAACGTCCACCTCCTTATTACTATCCAGGCCCTGGGTATGTAGATTTATGTGCATTAATGGATAGAAAATTACATCTGGATTGAAATAGTAAAACGAACCAAGTCGACAAATTTTGGATAAATGTCATTTTTTAATTCATGTTAAACTTTCTGAAATGTACTTCTTTCTCTACCTGAGGAATTTAGAGGAACACAATCAATCAATTGATATTTGAGTATCTCATGAAGAGAAGGCAAAAACATTCATTTCGCTCTCTTATATGAATCAATCGATTTTTATTGGCCATCACATTCTGATATCCATCAGGACACATTAACTCTCGTCTACTGGAAATCAAAATGAGATGGCGAATATCAGAGATTTTTTTGATGACGCATGGGAATTCAATGAGTTACAGGCGGTTGGAAATATGTGAATTGAGATGTTGCGCCAAAGTACCTACAGACGTAGCATCGTGATTGCATGACGTAGATTTTTTTTTTCAATTGACTGTAATTTATCAATTTCGTGAAATTCTTGAAATTCAACATTTTATCCATTTCAAAGAAGAAATCGGCATTGAGACTTTTCTCAGTAATGTTTCCACGTCATTTATGTATTACTTGATTAATCAACAATAACGAGTGGATATTAAAAAAAAAAAGGCTTCCGGGGATATGCAGATAAGAGCTCATGTTTTTACATTTTTATACTGATTTTATTGTGAAAGTTGTAACAATTGTGGCATCGCGCACTCATAGCGCGATCTACAGACTGGAAAGTACCTTACAATCCGATATTTCTGGGTGGTGACTAATGAATCAATTAAAACTACCGGTAAATAATTAAAAATCAATGTAGTGTTGATAAACAGAACGAATTTCATTCTACTATTGATTATGCATACATATAAATAGAATTCGGATGTGTATTTAATTGTCTATTATGACGGTGACGAAATATTCTATGAAAAATATTACCATCCTGCTGATCTCCATTTAAAACATTGCGGAAGCTCGACTTTTAACGATTTACTATTTCATTACAGAACTTGAATCATCCTGCTAATTTTTTGTAATATTTTAAAGGGATAGAAATTAGGATACAAGTCCCGTGGCATACACGAAATATGCATTTACTAGTGCACCCAGTTACAATCTGACTCAGAGTTACAAGAGATCGAACAAGAAGAAGCCATTAAAATCATCCAACAAGAGAGACTACGTTTGAAGATATGGATTAGGTTTCCTTGAGAAATGTAGTATGCCACGGACCGATTCACATCTGCAGAGTTATTTCAAACATACAGAGACATTACAGAGGTATTGAAGGTAAACTACGTAAGAGACTGAACTTATGCGATATGACCGAGTGTTAATAATTTGACTTGGGTGACCAATTTACTGTGCATTTTTGTGCTAAATCGATTCACGTGATTATTGAGTGCTCATCGACAATGTGAACGTAATTGTTTCGTGGCGATCCAAGTTATACTTGAATGATTCGTTTGTTCTAGGTTTCATAATTAATATTTTGTCATATCTAGTGTCATTTCGTGTATAATCTGTGCGAAAGAAGCTCTTTCAGCTCAACATTCTCCAATTGTTGGCATTTAATGGGTGAGGCAATTAAGAAGTATATGACATTGATTATCATCAACTTTTCTCAAGTATTTATTGTTTTTTACGACGCAATTGACTACATACTGAATGTCAAACTATTTGGTATGCATTAAATTGATGCATCTTCTGAGATGTGATATTTAAAGAATAATTTTAGTTGATTAATTGATAATTCAAGAAAAATTACGTCAATATGACGCCCAAACCATTATGCCAAATGAACAATACTCAGCAAGTGTTCAATGAGAGGCCTGCAACTACTCTCTCTACTAAAACGTCTTCATTTAATTTTGTTTTATTTGTGAAAATTCTGGTGTCAATGACGAATTACCCACAGATTAATCGTATAGTTTGGTTGTGCCACTGCTTCGAGTTTATTTGCTGTTATCGTGCTCAAGTTGTCAGGTTTCTTTTTTCGTCTGGTTTCCCCCTTTTGAAATACATATTTGAAGGGAACGACGACTTGTGAACGACGTGCGTTCAATTTGTGAATTCAAATATATTAGGTAATGATTAATGTCGAGACAAATTTAAGTAGAGGAAATTGTGAAATTATGAAAAATCTAAATGTGATGATTAATTGACCTTTCTGAAAGGAAGAAGCTCTCATGATAATTTTCGAACAAATTCTTATTATTAATTATACAATTATTAATTACATATAACAATAGTTGAATAAAAAAAATCTATATACATAAAAATGTACATTTAAATCATTATTTACGACATGACTGAGAGAATAGGGTTAACGGCAGAAATTACAATGACTTGGTGATAATAAGGATGGAGAATGGTGGAGATCATTAGATCGATTTACCCACTTCATTGTTTCTCTACTGATCTGTAATCGTTATATAAAAATCGGCATGACTTTATACTGAAAACGGATGTAATTAAACTATTTATCGTAATGAAAATTTGCCACTACGAGTGGATAAAAAAAATATACAGAAAGAAAACAATTTTTTATACGTGCACTTTCAGCTAAATTTCATAAGGGATATATTACGGGAAACAAAATTCAAATGGTTCCATGTAGGGAAACTAATTTGGCACCACTAGCCGATATGAAACTCCTCCAATGGTCTCTAGAATACATACTATCCTAAAATAAGAAAGCTATTCTTGTGAATGCAATGACTATTTTGCACATTTCATCAATTACCAACGGTTTACTCACCTTAAAAATTTCAAGAGAAGTTATTTCTGAATTTCTATGAATTTCAACTAAATTGTAGATACGTAAGGATTTAACTCAAAAAATGAAAGTTTTTGTTTGTTCCCTCATCAATTATTGTGCATGTAAAATGTAGTCAACAGTAAATTGTAGGAAAATATCGCTGGATCGTAACTTCTTTTCTAATTCCGTAGCGAAGCGGCAGAACGATTCATGCCGACTTATCTCTTAACTGGGATTTCGAGAAATATGTCCGAATCGAAGGAAATTTCATTTCTGAAACAAGATTTTGTGTAGCCCTTACTTTACTTTTGGATTTCCTTCTCCATATTCCACTCAGCTTCCTCATGAATTTCAAAAGTACAAGAATAAGAATACCAAGGGTAATGAAATATATAGTTCAATGAGTACAAAAAAACAGTTTGGCTAAAAAAATTGAAATATTTTCACTATACTAGCTCACGATATATCTAAAATTTTATGATTTTATATTTTTCACTTTTAAATATCCTCTTATTTTTGTTGAATTTTTGCAAAGTCGATTTAAAGATATTGTACATAATTGTAGTCAAAATTAGAAATCGAACAATCACGCAAATATAAAGCATCCATGAAAAGACTATGACAAAACTAAATATTTCCTTCCATTCTGACATATCCAGTCAAAATTGAACAATTATCAAAATCGATATGAAAGGTTTTACGGCTTCTCTAAGGACTTGAGTTTAAGGCTTAAGAATGTACTACAGATCCTTAAATATTCAGATCTTGAACATAATTTCGACCAAAATTCATGTCTTTGTAGTTTTCTTGGAAACGATGTATGAGATTGACATGAAAAAACAAATCGATTTTGTATTCTATCATTATTGAATAGCTCATGAAATTTCATGATGATGCAATCTTTTTCTAAAGTTTTATGAGTTTTCAAAAACTTAGAAAAAATGACGGAAAATAATTCACACAATCGTAAAATTTCGGAGCTTTATCAATAACGATAAGATGAAAGAAATGCGCATTTTTTCACGTTAATTCAGTGATATGGTTACCAGGAAAATAAAGAAAAAGTGAATTATTGCGAAATTGATGTGATATATTCTTAAAAATCTAGGAAAAATGTATTTTCTATACCACTGGTGAGAAAATTTGGAGAATGATTGACATTTTGAAGCCATCTAATCAGCAGTTAATTGGTGAAATGTGCCATCTAAATACACATGTGTCATTCCTCTATGCACGGTGTAATATACATAGCGTTTGCAGCATTTCGAGAATTGAAGCTCACTTGAGGAAAGAAAAATAAATAAGACGCGGTGTTTAATTATATTCGTTCTTAGTAATAGGACGGGAGAGGGGAAGAATAGACTTCATACTTCACTAAACTGTTTGGAAAATCTTGCTAATCCACGAAAATCCTTATATTTATATTTGAAAGAAATGTAAATGTGTCAATTGACGAATTAATTTTTGAGTCAGCAATATTCGATAAAAACATAAATGTCAATTGTGCCCCAGTTCCCACTAACGCATTTCTTGGTTGACAATATCCTCAACAAGATTGGTAAAGTAACATTAAAAAATAACAACATTCAATTGTCATTATATTTACGAAGAAATTGAAAAACAACACACCCAGTCTCTCGTGAAAGGTAATTAGATATTATTAGAAAAGCGATGCGCCATAAAATTGTAACCTTAAGAAAACTAAAAATTCTCATAATCAATGTATATAACAAACTAACGAAAATTTTCAGACCAGTAGTCGTAAATGAATTTCTATTTAAATCATACACTCTAAGGAAATAAAAAAAATGAATAAAAATTATGTTTTGCATTGCGCGTTTGATAGTGAAATTCTTTCAATAATTTGACATTTAATCACATGTGTAAAAAATAATACTAATTATGTGATGTATATTACATAGTATAGAAGGGAATGATGTCATTAAATTCACTAATTGTACTTGTTAAAAGTAATAAACATTTTATCATATAAAATATTAACAAATCACTTTGTCATTTCATTCGCTTCGTAATTTGAACTTTGTATTGGTAATCTAGGAATTCTCATTATCAGTGGTATTGTTATCAGTGCAGGTTATGTCACGTTGACGTGTGTGTCGATCGACGAAATGTTCGCCAATAGTACGATAATCAAACTAATTTTTACGACATCATTGGGTTTAATTTGTTTACTTGGAGACAGATTGTGTGATAATCTGACACATGCAGTGGCTCGTGCAGTTGTCGACAATGCGATCCATGCATTAATCGCCGGTCTATCATGGGCCCTCTTAACTCTTCTATTGAATGGCACAATTATTAGAAATTTCATAGAGATCGTCTCCTGTGCATTGATCTCATCACTCATTGATATAGATCATTTTATCCAGGCCAAAAGCTGGAAGTTATCTGTGAGTAATGTATACATCATAAAATTGATCACAAACGGATTTTTTTGGTGAATCAGATTGAAATTGACGATTAAATTTGACCATTCTTTCATACCGACACAGAATTTCCTCAAGCAGTAAAAATATAAATAAATGAAATAATGTATTTTGAGGGTATTTATAATTGCTATATACTTAGCAATTTTTCGGTATACAATCCTGGAATTTTCCGTTGCACTGAAAATTCAGGGAATTTTAGAATGTTATGTACGAGAACGATAATCCCTCAATTTATTTAATCCTCGCATGGAGAGATTTACTTTCCCAGATGAGATTTTACTCCCACTCCCTTTGCGATCAATTCCAGAGGTGGTGGCTGGATCCGTACACGCGAAAACTTCTATATAGCAGGGCCGAAGATGATGCAGGGCCCAAAACTTTTTTGTACACATTTTGCCTCTTGATAGTCATTAATTCACGACGCTCACGAGGCGGGAGATAATCAAATTATTGTTGCTGAGACAACTCGGGGACACCTCCCGAGTTGCAGAGACAACTGGGGAGAACCTCCCGAGTTGCTGAAACAACTCGGGGACACCTCCCGAGTTGCTAAGACAACTCGGGACCACTCGAGGACACCTCGCGAGCTGCAGAGACCACTCGGGGTCGGGGGCATCTCTCGAGTTGCAGAGACAGCTCTTCACACACAGCGAGACAAATCTTCAAAAACGCAGCGAAGGGTTAATTACACGTAAACAAAATAGAAGCAAGCATCCTTAAAGTTTCATCCTAGTGTCGATCGAAATATTGGTCCAATGATGCCAGTTCAGATTCTCGACAAACTTAGAATAATTTACCCCAAAAATATATTTAGCAAAAAGTTGCACTACGACAATGAGTCGTTGTTTACTTATTCTAATCCATTTGAATTTTTCTTCCTGTCGCACACACTCCATTAATACCCATCGAATTACACACAACAAATTGAATATTCATGAGTTTCAATTACACAATCTGAAATGCAGATTTCATTTAGATCTGAGCGGGTACATTCGAATGCCATACAATTCAATATTTATACTGTACAACTAAATATGAAAACCTAAAATTTGTCCAAAAAATGCACAAACTCCCCAGAAACCGTGTGCCCGTGGAGTTTAATAAAAGATTTTTACGAGAAAACGCTGTGTCGGTCATGAGTATGCGTTCAATTTCCAGTTTGCCAATTTTTTCTCCCACGAATGACGAAATAAAAATGTTATTCAGGACGCAACTCGATTGGGCAAGCGTCCGTTCTTGCACTCCACAACAGTCCCAATAATTCTCTGGACAACAATGTTCCTGACGTCAAGAGTATCGAATAATGAAAGAATGGAATACTACAGTTGGATAATCCTAATGAGTTTCCTGAGTCATCACATCAGAGATGCTACTAGGCGAGGTCTATTATTCGCTCCGATTGGCTCAACCCGACCCATTCCTTACTACATGTACAATACGGTAATAATCCTCCTTCCTTATATGTTCTACTACCTCATGAGCCGAAAAATATTCGCCCGAAAAATACCAGGTTACCCTGTTTACCGACGAGAAATCGTTGATTCCGTGTAAAGTCGATAATGAATCATTATCAGGCATTTCGTGAGTAGTAGGGGAGGGGAATGAGGAATATGAGGAAGGAATTTTATCGGGGCCAATTAGCAGTGTGTACACAGTTGGGACATTCTCAAGTTGAGAAAGAAAATCACTTAAAAATTGAGTCGTATGATATTTGTACGTCACTTAACAAGACAATGAATGACTAATTCTGCTGAGATATTTATATTCTGTTGATTGATGATTCTGTGAGTGGTATTACTGTGCATTTTTCTAAAGACACTGCGATATGAAATCAGGTATTAAGTGCAGCCACGGTGTGTGCCTATCAAACGGCTATCTTATACGTAGAAAATGATAACAAGGGAACTGATAGGGGCTTCATAGTGAGCTAAATGAGGTGAAGGAAGGTAGAGTACTTTACGATTTTGATTGTAACGAGTACAAGAGAAACATTTGTCGAGAGAATTGTGAGTGCTGGCGGTGAAGGAATTTCTTAATAATCGCTATGGTGAGTGATTATATTCGTTTTATTTTCGCGGGGAAGAAAATGATATCAGTGTCTGTTTTACTAATATTTAGGTCACCCTCGAAGACCTAGAACTGGAATTTTACATCGCCTGTGGCGTGGGAGGCGGCTGCATTATTATTCTTTTAATTTTCACATGTGTCATGTACATTAAACTCAATCGGCTCATAAATGACGGGTGAGTGACGGAATGAATAGTATCGGTAAGAAGCGATGGATGAAACCCTTGTGAATCAAAATATTTTTTTTTATCAGATCAAATCGTTTGCACAGTCAGAGGGACATGATGGCTGATTTTTGTTATTCAAATCCAACGATTGTGCCAGGTGAAGAATTGTCGAGGCGTGGATACTCGATGTACAATGGAAGTGATTCAGTATCTACTCAGCCATTCCATATTAAGTTGAATGATTATGGGAATTATCAGGAGGGTAGATCGAAATTTTAAATTATTCTCCGCGTTTCTCATCTTCTACACTGTTTAGGGAAATTAATGTGTGCAATAGTTTCGTAATTTATTTGATATAGTGTATAAAGAAAAAATATATACATATTTTCATACGAACAGGGAATAGAATTGTAAGTGTAACGAGTGATGAGAGAAAATCCTACGAAAAGTATAGACTGTTTGTGTCATTGATTTGTAACGCTTTTGAACGAGATTTTTTGAGGCATGAATACTCGATTTATCATGTGATACAGCATCGAATCAACCATATTTATTCAATATTAATTTATCAACAATTATGCAAGGAGTATACATCTTTTCCGCCGAAGTAGTTGCAAAGTATGCATTTTCTCTCGGGAAATTACATTTTTTCCATCTACTGCTGCGCGACAATTACGGTTTTAATCATATGGAAAGTAGAATGAATAGACTCACGTGTGCATAAGCGTTATGAAATTAATGGAATAATAGCGGCCGGCATTCAGGTACGAAAAAGTCCCTTTACTAATGTCGAAGGCTTGCAAAAAATAATAATCATAAATACGAGGGACACACGTGAGGGTTGGAGGGTTGTTGCAGTGGCTCATGTAACGTGAAACACCAGGGGTAACACGCGACGGGTTTAATGGTGGGTGAAGAGAGCCTGCACCCAGTTGTGCACCAGCCAAGGACAAGAGCTTGGGATAGCCTATAATTGGGATAAAATCATTGAGCAAACACATCGGACAAGACAGTCAGAGGGTCGTGGGTGGTGATACGTGCCGTTTCCCTGGTTACTGCAGAACGGCGCTTACGGGACGCCTAAAGCATCCTATTCCTCCCCCCTCCAGACCCCCTTCTCCTCCTACACCCTCCTAAACCCCTCAGTCAACCTCACTCCAAGCTCTGATTGCGCACACCGCGTTATGTACGTTTATATACAAAATGTAGTATATGAAATTTTATATAGATATATTTTACAGCAAATTTTTGCTCACTAGCCGCCGGAATTGCGTCGATAAATTTTCACTGAGTGTAATTTTTTTTGTCGATGAAAATGATTTTTTGTTTATTTAATTTAATTCTGTTGCTTTTTGTAAATTGAATTGTGTAATATCAATAAAAATTATAATAATCCGCAGAATGGGCGTTAAGTCCTTCAGGAGAATTCCCCCTTGATAACAATGCTTTCACAGTACGCGCAACCTGCCAAGTGTTTACTCTGGGTATTTGCCCTTTATTTTCAGGGAATTTAGGTGGATTAGTAGTCATAACTATGGTGAGATTTTTTTTACCGTTGGGAAGGGATATAGGAGAATTTGGAGTAAGCTTCTGGTATTAACAAAATAATAATTGAATTATTTTTTTTCCATCAGTTAAACGAGTAAAGTGTAATTGGCAAGATTTGATTGGTGTAATAGGAAAATTCAATGTAAAGCTATAGTTCCCTTCTGATTTTTTTAAAATTTCGTAAATAAAATAATTTAACGAAATTTGGAAGTTTTCCCAACTTCCAGTTAATTAACAAATAGGGATTGAAAAAAAAATCCTGAATTTTCTAATACTTCTAGTACTTAGAAAACCGTTAAAGTCTGATTTCATTAAAATTTGTCATTAACACCAAAAATCCTTGTAATAAAGGACAATTTTTTTTTTATTTCCGAGTAATAATAATCAAAACCTCTGAGGAATAAACGAATAAATGACACCCCAGAGATTGAATGTAAGGAGTTAACGAGGGAAACACGTGCCCTTCAGTTCACATGAATTCACAGAGACGGATAAAAAAGGTCTCGGGGGTGACAATTCGTGGCATTTATTTTCCTACCAATTACAGACAATGCCCTCAGTACAATTTAATAGGGATGATTACCAGTGACTTGGCAGTCATCATTGGTTTCATTGCTTCAGAAATACAAAAAAAAGTCTATCCGCCTTGAAAATCAGACGGGCCTTGGGATGTAGAAGAGACGAATGAACAATTGGGCGATGCCACGTGGCCCGAACCAGTGTCAAACAAACCCCATGCTGGTTTGACACGGGCGCCATGGACTTTTTATTTATTTCTTCAGGCACTATTCAAACCTGACCACTCCCCAGTCACGGTATACGAGATTCATATACAAAGCAATTATTCCGGTTATTGTTTTCCCCTTCATTTCCCCACTGAACAGTCGTAACTATCACTCAGTTGTACTAATGATTTTGAACAAAAATATATCATGTATTTTTGATTTAAATAATACAGGTATTAATGTACGATTATCATTTACATTATTTACATTCATCTATAAACTAAGTGTTCATTAATTTACGCAATTAATAGTGTATATACGATGTAGATGATTTATTGCATCGAACTACTGCAAATCTAGTTTTGTGTCTCTCCTAAAAATGAGGTTCACTTTAATTTTATATACAAATTAATTTTTCTGGGGTATTTGCATCATCAGACATGAACATCTCGCTATCACTCACTTCGTCTCTACGATGTAGCTTTGCTATTAGATTTTTGGACCCTGGGATGAAAAATTGCAAATCGATGTCTCTTTGGTCATTTAACTCGTTGATCCGTCAGTCTTGATTTTTTTTTAAAGCAGTAAAATGAGAGAGCAACCAAGAGTTCCGAAATGCGTTTTGTTTGAACCAAAAAATAGTTAAACATTACTAAAGAAATATTGTTTGATTTGATTTTAAACGATTTAAATGTGAATAATCAGTGTGTAATAATCTCAGCTTGAAGGAATTATGAAATCGATAAGACGATAACTTTTCCAGATATTACTCAGATATCGTCATTATTCTGTAAGTAATTAGAGGAGAGTCTAGCGAAAATTCAGTGATTCATGATTCAACATATTCTTTGAAAAATAAAACAAAACCCTAGTTTTATAATTGAGTACATCGGACATTTTTCTTCAATTTTAAGCATCTAGAGGGAAAATTAACAACATATAATTCTGTTTGCACTCACTGTCTTCTTTCATTCGAGCTCATTACGATCTTGTCTTTAACAATTGGTGGATAATGATTGAACGGTAGAATTAAAAAAAAAACACAATTTGTCATTTTGTACGCAGCAAACATTTTTTGGGAATGAAATATGTATAGATGTACAAACAGTTCACTCAAATGATTATTAATATTTATTTTCTTCACAATTTTTAACTTAAGATTTCTTTGGTTCAACCACGACTCGTCTAACGGAATATTTCTTGTCTCCACTGTAGAACGACAAACCTAAATAAACAAAAAAAAAGACAAAATACCTAAATACATAAATATAATTTAATAATTACCAATTTCGTACATACCACATAAGTTATCATAAACCCTCAATTTTCCTAAGTACAAATTAGTGACTCGACTATGTCGGATGTGATGCACCCACGGCCAGCGCGAGTAATTTTCCAACTCCGAACGGTTCTTCCCATCTACTCCCAATTTGAAACCTAATTAATAACACGACAAAACGAATCAATGGATTACGTCCCCGAGAATCCCGCGATGAAGGAGTACTTGGTGAGGCCCTGGCGATCATGAACACTCTTGTCATCGCACTTGGAGTACATGGTGAAGTCATTTCTGTCCTGACAGATTCCGGTCTTCCCAATGAGATTCATGGTCTCACATTTGTTTCCATTGGAGACTGGTGACACAGGCTCAGATTTTGAAGTAGTTACAGAGGTTGTAAGGGGTGTTGCAGTAAAAGTTGTATTGTTAGGCGTTGGAGAATTGCCGGGGGCTGTTGTAACAGTTGTTGCCTCATCACCTGGTGAATCCCCTTTAACAACAGCTTGCTGATGGCCATGAACACTCTGATGTATACTTCCAACACTACTTGAGTTGTACTGGTGAGATTCCACTATGACACTCGTGTAAATTGGACTTTCCACGTGTCGCAAATCTACGACATGATGATGACTCGCTCCTGCTGTCGGTGAGTATGTTTGATGGGGATGATGGGGATGGTGGTTTTGTATCGTTGAGTTAGCTCCATTACCAACGAAACAGGAGTTGTTATTGTCGTTGAACGCACAACTTGGATGGACATAGCCAGCGGCAGAGTCAGTGTAGGCCTCCGGAGGTGATGAGTGATCGTCCAGCATTTGGTGACAGTGGTGAAGGTGATTGTGGGGGACATTTGGTTGGTATGAGCCGTTGTTGGCTAGGGGACTGGCTAGGTGGGCACAATTTTCGGGTACGTCGTAACTACCGCAGGAACTCGAGGGCGAGGAGTAAGGAGGCTTCTTCTGGTGGTGATGGTGCTGGGGACTGTTTGGGTGTTGCTGGGATTGGGGCTGTTGCAGATTTTGATTGTTGTGGTGCAATAGGTGAGGCTGAGGGCCTGCATGACCGTCGGGGGT
This sequence comes from Psyttalia lounsburyi, assembly GCA_030522865.1. Taxonomy (NCBI): domain Eukaryota; kingdom Metazoa; phylum Arthropoda; class Insecta; order Hymenoptera; family Braconidae; genus Psyttalia; species Psyttalia lounsburyi. Next base: position 46,938 of record JAPYZN010000117.1, read on the forward strand.
CATTGCTGAAAATCAAATGATGATTGGAATTAATTCGTCATCGTAGAGGAGTTCTTACTAATGCCATAGAAGGTATCTTAAAATTTTGGCTGACACCTGCGTGTGTAGATATTCATACGAATCGTCTGAAATCCCACACTTGCGTTTTCGTGATAGCTGTGTTAATCCATTGAGAAATACGGAAGTACATGCTTATCGAATCGGAAACAACAATTGAAGGCATGTCTCGGTATGATGAAAGTAATTAATTTAAGTTACGAGAAATTATTTTTTTTCAAACTCACCCGCATATTGATAAAAAAGTTCTAATGGGTAGTAGGTGGTAGTATCATCGTGAATATTTCCTCCACCCCCTGGACCAGACCCTTGATGTGGAGCATTGTGAGCCGTCGGATAACTCGCCTGATAATGATTCATATGCCCCGGTTGTATGTATTCACCCGAGTTGGAATACGCTGTCTCAGCAAAGTCGACCACCTGGGCTTCACTAGCACGCTGAAGGTACGGTGAACTTGGACTGCATTGTGACTCCTCAACAGGCATGTCGCGAGGTAGACCGCAGTTTGATGACAGAGGAGCTGATGGCTGATTTCCAGGTATTGTTGATGCTTTCTGTTCCGAGTTTAGAACCAAGTGCGCTGCCTCCTTATCGGATAGTACGTAGTTCACGGATACTATGCACTGTGGTCTTGAACTTCTGGAGTTGTTGACTATCGTCACGTACGACTGCATCCACACCCAGCCCCCAGATTTCGTTAAGAATCTGTAGTATTTTGTTGTTACCTGACTCTTCATTAATACTGGAATAACAGCAGAAAAATTGTACATGAATTGTCAACATTTTCGATTTTTTAGCTGCGGAGATTTGTTTTTAGAACTTCAGAGGAGAAGTGTGAAACAGAAACCAATCCCTGTTTTGAAATGTTACCGCTGGGTAGCTAATGAAATTATTATTTAAATCAAATTCGTTACTTAAAATTTTAATTAAATAGTTCTGTAGATAAACAGGGAGAGCAGTGGATAATTTTTCAATTTTAAACTCTGGAAAAAACACAAGCTTAGTATTTTAATAAATAATAAAATTGTAAAACGATTCTTTCACACTAATTGTTTACTTTCATGTATGTAGATTTTTAAATGGACAAATTCTTAAAATACTATCTCACATTTTTGGTCCTTTTAAAACAGCTAAGTTCTTCACGCTTTGCAATTAACAAATAAAACACCTCTACCTCTATTTAAAAAAATCGAATTATGTATTGCCACATAGTTGAACAATGTACACGAACAAATAGAAATAAAACTTGAAAAAACACAGAGAAATCTCTAATATTCGGGATATGGAAGGAGCACGTGCAGGACATTACGACGGATTTGTTCGTAGAAGAGAGACAACGAAAGGGGGAGAGGGGAGTAAATGGTCGAGAGAGAGGGAAAGAGAGAGAGAGAGAGTGAGCGGGAGAGGGGGCGTGAAGAGGGAGCTCGACCGATTAACGCTCGTCAAACTGCGGGTCTGTTCAAACAACGATAGCGCTAACCGCATTGAATTTCTCTCTTTTATGTTCTATGTACAAAATATGAAATTATGAAACTCTACTACTGGGCACAGTGAAGAAGTATAAAGGACCTGATTGTTTCGTTTTTGTTTGAAAAATAAATTCATTAATAACACTTACATATCTGATGTGACTCTCGAAGGTGCCAAATGTCGGATCCGTGTACGTAATGGTACAGTGTTTTCTCGATTAAATCCTGGGGGTCATAGCCCGTAAGGTCTTTCACACTGAAATCAGATATGTTCTTTATTTAGTCATTTTTTCCGTCATTTCAATTTTTTTTTTTTGCCGAACGACGTAATGCATATAGTGCAGCACATGACGCAGTTCCCAGTGGATATCGTTTTCATTTCAACGCCGCGCAGCGACGGATTTATTTACTCTGAGTGTTGATGAAATAAAAAAAAAATGAGAGACAAAAAAGAATTTGTAATAATACGCAGTGGGTGTATATCGAAGTGGGTAATATGAAACGTATTTTAATGGCTGTCCATCAAGATTTTCCCCATTGAATTTTACCGGGTGTAATTGGAGACTCGTAATAAACGAAAAAAATCAACTATCTCGGTGCTTTTCACGCTCACTTGTGCTCGTTTTTTTTAATGATTTTTTTTTCTACATACCTGACATCGAGGAATATGAGTTTAAGATCCAACGAAGCACGGAACATGAACATGTTGTGATGAAGTTTTATTTCCGTTATTGCCGAGGGTGGTAATGAGTGGCCTACGGCAACTAAACCAATTGTTTGGTACTCCTCATAGGAAGGACCACGGGCAATGACTTTTAAATAGCCAGAGCAGTGGATCACCTGAGAAAAAGAAGGAAAAGAAGAAAACAATTAAGACAAAGTGGCTGTTATTACGTGTGGGTAGTGTGAGATTATGAGTTCGTAAAATTCTACTTTCTGTATATTGTCATGAAAAATATTATTCCCCACATTCGTGTCGAAATAAAGTATTTTCACAGTGATACTCGAGTTTTTGAGTTTCCGAGTTATGTAATAGCAGTACTCACATGAGAAATCGTGAGGAGCAGTACAGAATAGTATATTGCGATATGATTGTGGAAAAGTGTTTTTTGGCTTGGGGGAGATTTAGAGCACGAATTGCAGGCGAGTGATATAATCCCACGCGTCAATAAAATCCTTTCCGCGAGTCTCGAACTCGATTTTTCACTTGTGTGATGACAAATTGATTTTCTTTTACTTGACTTGTCACTTTCCGTACAGTGTGATGAAATAGTATATTTCGTCTCTGGCCCCGAAAACCGCGATCTAACCGAACGGAGTGAGGTTAGAATCGCGGATTTTCGGGTGCCAGGGACGAAAAATCGTATATGACCCTCGGACGATAGCGGCACATAGTCCTCGTATGAGTTTAGATGCACAATTTTAAGCCTCGGCTTCGCCTCGGC
>JAPYZN010000118.1:0-69689 GCA_030522865.1 Psyttalia lounsburyi
TTTTCTGAAATTCATAAAATTATCAAAAAAGGGGTGAAAAAATCATTTTAGAAACTTCAGAATACCCTATATCGATGGGAAATGAGCTCAGCTTTCGAGTGGCGCAAACCCCGAGGCGATGGGATCAATAGTTTTTGAGATATCGCCGAAAAAGTGTTCAGCCAGCCGAAAATCGCTCAGATCGGTGGGCCTCAGAGGTCATAAATTGAAAAGTCCAAAACATCGCTAAAATCAACATCTAAGAGGCTACATCGATAGGAAATTTCCTCAGCTTTTCAAATCCGTTCGCATTTTGGAGCTAGGTCTGATAGTTTTCAAGATAAGTTTTTAAGAGAGTTTTCAAGATAAGAAAAATTCAAAGGAAAACTTAATTACGGATATTGGATGCCATCAATAAAGAATTAGAAAGTTTTATATACAAATTATTAGCCTATATTATTTAATTGTCATTCACAACACAAATGATACGCGAAAGTTGATAATAAATTACTCTCAATATAAGGCATAAATTTATCGACAATTGAGTTATGAAAAGAAGCAATATTATACTTATTATTTTTGCATTTTATCCTAAAAACAAACTTCGCGCGACTTCGATGTGTCCCGACCACTATGTAATGTGTCTTCACATTGTGGATTTTAACAGCACAATGTGAAGATCTCATGAATCATGCTTCACTGTGGGAATCACGGATGCGCACTCGATGAACGCGCCAATAACAAAGTGGCAAGTAAACGTGGACAATGTGAGGCATGTCGCATTGTCAAAATTTGTAAAAATTGCCAAAATCATTCAATAAAAATCTCAAAAAATTTCAAACTATTCTACCAATCAGCAGCAAATAAAAGCGATAAATATTTTCATACAAAAATTTGTATTTATTTTCATAATAAAAAATACGCAATCCTACATGTACAATTAACCAACTATCATATGACTAATTGTTATAAAAGAAAAAAACAGAGACAGGAGACCAAACAATAAAACTTGTCGATAGAATTGTACATGAGTATTGAATCAAAAATTAACCTGACGATCGTATTTCCGACCTCGTGAGGAAAAAAACTCATCATCACGACCAAAATTACCACGGGCGGAGCATCTGAATGGAAAGGAAGGACAGAAACTTAAAAGTTAACATGTCATAAATATTTTCCAGTAATGCAAGGAATAACTGAATGCCTGTCTCGACTGGTTTTCATATTTTATATGTCTAAATGTGCGATGGTTTCATCCATTTTTAGTTGGTGAATTACTTATAGACGAATTCCGGGGTTTCGCGATGCAACGAAGTTCAGGAGTTCTTCGCTGTCCTCGCAGACGAAGGGCTTCAGGTGGTGGCACGCTACGTCGTGCCATTTTATTCCGTCATTGTAGAAGTTGTTGAGAATTGCCAGACAAGACTCGTCGTTACCCTGAGTGGAAAATAAAAGTTCACAAAATTAGCAATTCAATTCCAATTTAGAATCTCGAATAACAATCTATTAAATTCCCTCGCACGAAAAACTTTGATAGGAATGCGTTTCTACCGAACTTTCTATTTTTTAGCTCATTATTTTGTCTGTAGAAAACAAAAATTGGATTTTTTTGCTCATACAATTTATTTTATTCAGATATTTTTGGGAATTCCTGCGGTTCTTTTGATGGAAAACGAATAAATACTTGAATATTGTCGATCGTTATATTACGAGCACAAGTGCTTGAATTGAATGAGTAATCAATTGTCGGGAATTCAAGTCATGCTTTGCTTTATCCCCAGGATAATTGGCATCCTCAGAAGCCATTCAAACCTATTACCAAATCATTTGAATAAGCCCGCGGACGCGATTACTCGACTCATGAATTATTACAACTTCGGTTGCATAATTTAAAAGATCTTGCAACCGTCGGGTAATAAATCTTTAACTGCTAGGAAAGAGGATAATGAGTCCTCAAATGTTAAAAGACGATTGCGATTTTTTATGGGGGGAATAATTTTGAAAAGATGAATCGCCATTACTAATTCATTGAGTTAGACGTGTCACGTGTGAAACAATTCAATCCTATACAAAATGTCTGAATGGCAAAAATTGTAAAAAAAAAACATAGAAAATGTTGTGGATTTTTACATAAGAAGAATACATGTCTGTTGGAAATTAATGACTACATTCACTTCAATGGAATTGTTCTAGTTATAACAAATGATTAATTCATTGCTTCCAAATGAATCCATTCATTGCGTATTCTCAACAAAATGTTTATTGTAGTCGAAAAGATACTTCCCTGCATTGAGAAAATGATTGATTTAGCTAAACTAAACCATTTTTTTTTGTATAAATTGCTCTATTAATTTTTTTGTGCATGATAATATTTTTTAATGAAGAAATTAAACATGAAAAATTGATTAACCTGTGCCGCTTCACGATTATCAGGCTGTGCCTGTCCAAAGCCTCCAGTGTTGCTCCAGTCCCCGGAGTTCCTCTGGGTAGTCGGTCCAATTTTTGCTCCGGATCCCGACCAGAACCATCCGTTGATGTTTTGCGGCAGGAGATCAGGCCTCTCGCATCCATTGAAATTGCACTTGCGTCCAGATGTCCAGATGTACCGAATATTACCTAAACCCAGCAATTGTCCTCAATTAAATTACATTAATCAATTAAGTAGCATTAATTTTCATAATTAAACTTATTCCCCACTGGGTATTTCTACTGAAAAAATTCCGATAGAACTCTAATCGAACTTCAAAACAATAGTTCTAGCATTTCAACTGAAATTACTAGAACATCTCAATAAAATGAGTCGCAGAGAAACATTCATTTCTATTGTTTTCTTTCGATGAGATCTACTGTCGAAAATTAAAGGTAATTCAATAGAATTTTCTAACAAATTTGCAAGGCGTTTACATTTTTGTTATAATTATCAGTATGTCATAACATTCATTTTGCTTATCAGTCATCTTACCCACGAGAAAATTGCAGCCACTAACAATGTAACCATATCACATTACAAGAACTAATCTCAGAATCGACAAGTTAAAAAGAAAATTAGATGCAATTAACGTGCGAAGGAGAACATTACACTACCCTTTCCATTTAATATTCCACTGTGCTGAAAACAAAAAAATCGTGTCGAGGGAAAATCATAACTCCAGAGAAATTCCCCCCTCATTTCTTTTTCCTTCATTATTTTATTAATTGTTGTCTTTCAGTGGGACGACTGAGACAATTACACGAGCCAGTGTTCCAAAGAAAGAAATCGGGAGTCGTTTCACTCATTTCGTTTCATGTTCGATGGTTTCTTTTTCAACGATAACGTTTTATTAACTCTTTGTACTCAGTGGGTGTTATTATTTTATTGGCTTTGAACTTTCGAGGAGAGACATGAATATAAATTAAAGGTGAACATAAAGAAAAATGTATTTTTTATGGAATTTTAATCGAATTTTACTACAACAAAAACTTTCTCTGGTAATTTTTTTCATCCGTAAAGAGTTGAGCGATTAATCACTGAATTGCGGATGGGAAGAGTGAAAGTGAGAGTCGTCTCAAGATTTCGAATAAACGACAATTATTTCATATTCATTATCCCGACAAATTGTCTGTTGTTCTGCGGCATTTTCATTGCCATTCTATCCATTATTTCTATGTAATTTTTTTAGCAAATACTTTCATCGGAAAAAAATAGTATAAAAATACTCGGTCTACAAATGAAAAGCCGAAGAGGAGAGTTTCTATAATAAAAATAACAAAATAAATTCAAACAAATACAGATAATATTAAAAAAGTTCTGGCAATATCCGGACTTAAAAAACTTCCAATAACAAACGAAAGTGATTTCAAATTCATTACCTCGAGCAATTCTTTGCTTTATGAATTCGTTCTCCTGGGGTGTTTCTAGTGACACAGCGTCCATACAATGACGACGACAGATGTTACGTGAGTCCAGCCAGTCAACCTCTAGGTTCCTAGTGGGCTGATGCTCCCAACTGAAGAAGTAAGAGTGTGCAACACCTCTCGCGTCTCTGTACGAGGCATGACGAACGCCTAGAGTTTAATGGAAGATTCAACGAGCCATAAATCCTCATAATTCCCTAAAGATTCTTTTTGTAGACGTGATTAATAAAATTTGACGTGTCAAGTGTACGGGGGAATGGGAGAACTTTCTCGTGTTTAATTGATGAGAGAATGATAGCGAATACACGAGTTGTGGGAAATGTATTTAATATCGAGGATGTAATCTCTTTGCCTGTGCGACCTTTGATGGCTTTGATAAATCCTATTGAGAGGTAATTCAATAGAGATTTTGTAAGGGTAAATGCGGTATTACCTCATTGAGTAAGAGGCAGTTAATCTCAAACATTTTAAATCGGATCAAACAACATTTCTAAGTGTATCATAAAAAAATTAATAGATAATAACATTTTATTGTTCGTTTTGAAGATTTTATCTACATTATATGAAAAAACACCTATGAAGCAAATTTATGTAATGGTAGTTATAAAGGGAAGGGACCAAAATGTAAAGACCCGAGAGGATATACATACTGTAAATAAATAATAATAATAATGATAGATAATAATATAAAATAATAACTTCCTGTCGAGAAGTTGAAAATAAATAAACAAAAGATAATAAAAAGGCAATTCCGATAAAGTTCTTATCAACTTTCCAAGTTTATCATTCGAGAAATAATACCTTATTTTAATATTTCAAGGGTACCAAAATAAAACTTTTAGAAGGCAGGATTTGAACTTAAGATTTTCTATTTTCTAATGTTTTTTGTGAGTGTTTCTATTGAATTAAGCTTACGATTTGCACAGCTCCTTGGATCGGGGAGAGCCAATCTCCTCTGAGCGGTCACGGCGACAATTCCAAAGAATAAAAGGCATAAAATCGACTTCATGTTACACCTCGTGAATGACCTGAAATGCATAAAATCTGTTTCATAAAAATGCAGAGGAATAAAAAAATATATTATCAAAAGTGGAACATTGATTTCGCATTCAATGATCGTTCTGGCCATCGCACTTTGCAAATAAAATGCACCTAACAGTTTGATGAATTCGAAAGTCTCGGTCAATTGGGCGACCTTGTCGATCCAAGCGTGACCGGATCGACACCGATAATCAATTACTACATTAAGGATACGGCGGCGAGCTGGGACGGTTGGCTTTTTTTCTTTTTCCCGAATTTTTAACACATTTTCAGAAAACTTTTGAGTGTGAAAAATCGCCTCAACCCCCCGCATTTCCTCTTCGCTCGATTATTCGAATAAAAATCACTCGCTCCTGGGAAAACCTTTCGAATGAGTTTTTTTAAGGGGGAATGATCCTCATGGTTCATTAAGCAGGATGATAACTTTTACTTTCCCTGGGGCTTTCAATTCTGCCACTCATCCTGGTGCATGAAATTATGATCTTATGAACGTTCACTGATTGGAATTTGATGCGGGCTAACGACAATTTCTAGTGAAAGCGATGGTAATGCCGACATGGGATGTACAATAAAAAATATGTACTCACGTGGGAACGACATTTACGAATTTTTTTAGATGTCAATGTTAAATTTGATAAATATATTCGCGGATAAATGTCACTGGAACATTTTGCGTATTAAATATTTAATTCTATTGAGTTTTACAACTTTACCGCAAACAAAAGAGTTTGAAAATACGAAGAAGAAAAATTCTTCTGTAGAAAAGTTGAATTTGATTAAAATAATAATTTATTGAATATATTCTATTGACTTTTTCTAATGAGAACAAAACCACGCGAATAAATTACAAAATTTTTCAATTGACAGAGGAGTCAAAATGAGTCCTTGTCCCTGAATTTTCCAAGTGCTGTCCCCCAATTTTTCTCCGCTTTCCATCAACAAATGTACACAAAAAATCCTTGAAAATAATAAAGTAAGCTCTGTAGAGAAATTTAATTCGATGGAGGTAATTTCTACAAAATATATTTTACAAACTTTTTCTTAAGAAAAAGGGACGATCCAAGCGGTCACCCATCCAAGCCGTAATCCAGCTCAATCTGCTGGACTTGGACATCCGCCGGGGCAACACTTGACCCACCCAACCATCTCAGTCGGTCTCAATCTAATTAATTTTCTTGTTAATATGTTTTCGTACGTGTCGTCACGCGTGAAATTGCGTCATCCACTGGAGCCATTGTTGCTGGCTATCATCAGAAATCAGGGGATTCTAACGGGTAATGAAACTGAGCTCGCTTTTCCTGGATCCAGAGTAAAACAATGCCGTTTCTGAACCCGACGCTTCGACCATATGGCCCAGTTCACGTGCCTCGAATTGACCTGCCCTCCATATCACTCAGACAATTTTTTTTTCCTCGAGGAAAATTACGCCCGCGGAAACTTCTCGATGGAGATCATTTCTAGAGAATCCAGGTGGAGCACTGGACTAGTAATACATTATATAAAATTGATTATCAGACTGAGACAAATTACTAGTGTTACAACGCCAATACTCACCAGATCCATCAAAATACCTTCAATTAATTCGTCAACGTCTGATACTTGTAGATCAATTTATTTGTTTTTTTCTATTTTCCTTTCTACTCATTTGAGGTGGGGAGCGAGTGGATACTAGGGGCCATTCCTGATTGACTTATTTATATTTTATGGGGAAATGTTTATGAGCTACTTGTCTGGAGGCATTTTTCGTCACATGAGAAGAACATTTTGTAAAAAAGAGACAATCAATTTTCGTTTTTCCCGGAGAATTCCTTCTCTCCGTATGTTTTTCAGCAAAAATTACATATTCGCGGAATGAATTTGGTTTTTGCATTGACTTTGAGAATACTGAGAATGTCAATTAAACAAAACAGTGAATTAGGAAATTGAAATTTATTATTTCTTTGTTATTTACAACGTGTTCTCCTTCTTTAGAAATTTTTAGAATTTAAATGGGGATCTCCGCAGTTACATCACCAACGCCAGTCTCCTGTACAAAAAAATATCGCCATTTGCCTCAGAAACGAGACGATTGCCACAAAGAAAACAAAAAGCCTCGATTAACATTTTCGTTTTCGCCAAGAAATAACACGACATCCTCTCATGTATAACAAGTGCAGTCTCCACTTCCAATTGGTTCGAAAGGTACTTGAGGTAGGGGATACGAATGGGTATCATCAGTCCTTATAATCAATTTATATTCCACGAAAGGAGCGTCTTATGAACTTTTGCAGAGGAAGACTTTTCTAGTGCAATAATAATTCAAAAAAGAAACCTCGAATTTTTATCAAACAATATTGATGAGTTTTTATTCTTCTGACCAATTAATTTGGCGGTTATTCTAATCTCGTTTGTCATCAGAGTTTTTCTTCAAAAACATCACAAGAAGACGATTTTTTCCGCCTCTGATGTACCTTAACTCAACATTTTTGTTCTCCTCATGAAAAAAACTCGCTCTCCTCTCATATATCACAAGTGCAATTCTCCAACCCTTTCGAAAGGTACCTCGTGACTTGTGCAATTGCCGAGTATGAAAAGGAAAAAATATATTATCTGCCAAATACGGTATAGAGCACTAGAAACGTCTCGAAATGAACCTCGCGGTTTTCTTCTTCAGAACTCACTCGTCACGAGGAGATTTGAGTGACACACATATCGCAAGATTACAAAATCGAATATCATGATTCCAGGCTACCCTCCAGCGATGAAAATTAAGAAATTAATGCAATTATTCATTGCCTGATGCAACAGACCTCGAAATTCCATTTCATTTCGTCGGTTAAACTCGTTATCGCATTGAAAAATCGTCTTCAATCCTTCTTTATAAATATTCATCATTAACATAAGCGGAAAATTTATATTCCAAAATGCCGAGAAGAGGATCAACTTTCGTTCACTCTCTCCCCATCAAAATAACGAACCACAACTTCTCATCTCAACTATAATTAATAAATATATTTTTTTAAAACTTCATAGACTCCATCACGAGATATAATTTGTTAGCGATTATTCCTTGACAAACGTCCCCTCAATTTAACTCCAAATTACCCGACGAACTATCCGATGCAATAAAATGACTTCTCGTGATGCCGAGATAATCTCCGATGCAGCCAATAATGAAATTCTAAATTGTCACAATAAATCACACGGATCCCGAGGAGAAAGAGAGAGGTTTGCCGAGTGATTGACGCAACCGAACCGATCACGAGGAGTCGTTTGTATTTTTTTTTTCCTTTTTTTTTTTTAATGGAGAGCTCAATGGGTGCGTATGTACCAGTCGATGCGCGGTATTGTAGCCATCGGGGCTTCATGGGAGAAAGTTTGCACTCAATGTTGCGTAACACCGAATTATTATATCGTCGCAATGAAAAATGAAGAAATTGCCAGGTTCAGGTGGTGCTGGAGAAAATGTAAATTACTGATCGATTGCTGTGCGTTCCTGGAAAATTACATAGTCAACCTCCGGTGGGTAATCTTGGTACCCTATTAATTAGGAATTAAGGATCTTTGGGGAGTATGTCGAAAAAAATTATAGATATATAAAAATTTTTTTATCGAGTTTAAAATATAAAAAAGTCTGAAGTAAGCCAGGAGTTCTTTCAACCACTTTGGGAGCTTTTGAGGAGATAATTAAGTTTCAAGTTTACGTCGATCGTTTTGACTATTAATTTTTTTGTTAAAAAATATAAAAACTGCTTAGATGGGCAAAAAAGTGCAGTTAAAAAAATTAAATTTTATAAATGAACTTGTGTTGATGATCTTCGCCCACTACTTTGAGTAACAAAGAATTTCGAAATAGCATTGTCAAAATTTTCGATTATAGACTTCTGGCGCCTGAAAGAAGTTGATTAATTTTAATTAATCAATTTTAATTCTTCAATGTGAATGAATGATTTTTTAGTTATTATTTTCGATGGAGCTGTTTTCTTTTAGTGTCCCCCTGGCATGTGTGTCGATGGGGGCCTCAGACGTGCGAGGGCCCCAGTGACCGACAAGCGGGGCCACTCCAACAAAGGCAGTGAGGAATGCTCGACCGCGACGACCGACCTTTTGAGAAATCTAACACGCGGGACCTCCAACTAGGGTAACCTACCCAATAGATGGACTCGGCCCACAAGACGGACGATCGACTTTTAGCTACGAAATTTTGCGAACGATCGTCAAATGTGAATTATTACATTACAATTCGCACAAGAATTTTTATTTATAATCCCCTAGTGATCCTTTTTTTACCGAGGTTTTAATTCAATTTCTAAATAAACAAATGCTCAGCAAATGGGGAGTTTTCTTAAGTGTGTCTATTGATCGATTTATCTTAAGGGCAGAGGGAATGAGGGAAATAATTAAGCGAGCATCTGGTGTAGAATTAAACAAGAGATTCTAAAAATATTTAATACTTTCCAATGTTCATCTGGAGGTTTAGCAAGCGTCGATTGCAGAAGAAGAAATTTTTATGCTTTTACTTTTTCAGAGAGTGAACATGGGAATAATTAATTCGGGACACAGGAAATTTGCGTACATTTGGTTTTAGTTTTTAATCTCAAGTTTATGATCTGACTGACCGATTTTTTACTGTGACTGATTTTACAGAGAACAGATTATTCTAACGGAAACCATAGTTCGTAGGAAATTTATCGGCTGGTAATCTGTTGTACAGCGGAAATATCTGTAGCCTCTCACAATCTCTAGTTTTAATATCCGGCAGTTTTTCGGATATTTTAATCAAACATATAAATATCGGAAAATTTCGGCAATCGAAACTTCACGAGTCGATGGACAATCAATGAAATCGTCGGAAACTAAATTTCAATTCAACTAGTGCGCGAGACCTTGAAATGCACATTTAAAAAATTGGATAAGTATTTTAATTGGGTCCTTGCCTCTAATATACTGTACAGAGGATATAACCACATCGAATAGAAGAAGATAAGTATTTTAATATTATTAATTAACTGTTAGAAATTTTCCGATCCATTCGAATTCGCGGGATATTTAAATAAAATTTTCTCGCGCGTGCTCTTAAACTGTTCACAAAACTTTTACACTTTCCTAACAGAGTAACACGCGTACCTAGCGATGAGAGTGGCAAAGGGTAATGGATTAGTATAAGAAACGCAAGAAAGGAAATTAAGTTGAGGGCAATTAACAAATGTCACGCCGCCTCTTTTATACCCCCTAAAATTACGTATAATTCGTAATCTCTTGACATTTCGCGCTCAATTCTGATATCATTTATCTTCAAGTGACAGTTGAAATATCGTATCGCTAGATTTTATTATTTCGTAACGAGGATTTCATTTCGAGGTCAAAATAGAGGGCTCGGCCCTCACAATTTGAGCGAAGGAAATTTTCTCCTCATTATCGTTCATCAATTTACGCAGGGTAATTACTCAGGCTGCAGATGATTATTAATATGCTTGTCGTAAATGGATAAAGAAAATAAAATAGAATTTTATTTTACTACTTAACTATTTCTATTGATAGATGGTCTAGGAAATTTCCGCGGCACAAGTTTTTTAAACTTTCCTTCAATTTAGACAGAAATATTCAAGTGTTCTCCGGAGGAATGGAAAATTGTCTATTCGTTTGAGCTAGTTTATCATTTTTAGTTCTTCGACAAAAAAAGAATTGTAAGATTAAAATAGAGGACTTTTTCTATCATGTTTTTGTGGGTTTGTTTAACAATCACTTCTCAACCTAATTCCCTTAATTTACGGCGGGATATTCAGTTCTACTCGGCTGATTCCCGTGCAATCGTGAAATAGCAGAAAAGCTTCAACTTTTATGAAAAATCAATCATGAATATTCATTGCTCAGTCGAAAATTCTTGTTCTATTAATAAATAAGTTTTTAGTGAAACTCCGAGGATGACTTGTCTTGAATTTTAAGCATCTCCCACATAACTTTCAATGGAGAGTTTGTCAACGGTTTCCGTCCAGTGGATATTCGGCTTTCCGGATGTGAAAAAAATCGGATATATCACTTGATCACTGAATTTTCTCCTGCTCCCCAGATTTCCCATTCCTCTAGCCAACGGTAAATACCAGCTCATCGATTTTCATTACAAATGACACAGAAAAAATTGATAATCTCCTACAGTAGGTGAGAATGTTATATCACATGCCTTTCCAGAATTTTTAAAATATTTAACAACTCATTTAAATGAATTTACAGGACAATTGACGCCAGATTCTCCATAAAAAAAATCTCTACAGAATTCCTCTATCTTTTTTTTCTGTGGGAGATTTCTAGCGCGCGCAGCAATAATCGCAAATCAATTAAAAAAATTAAAAAATATTCTTTCGTACTTTTTAACGGACATGATTTTTTTTTGCGTTAATTCAATTTTGCAATTTCTCAAGAATTTAAATTTAAAAAAATCAATTCTAAATTCATTACGGAAGATCTAAAATTGTAAATCCCCCAATCTCTTATTACCTTTTTTCGCATAAAAAAAAATCTGGTGTGCAGTTACCGAGGCCGATTACTCCCGAAATTCACATCCCGTTACACTAAATGAAGAGACAGAGAAGAAATGAAAAACAAAAAATACATCTCGATCCTCCAATGAGCAAGAACGTCAAGAGCAAACAAAAAAACTATTCTCAAGTGAATTCGGACGGACAAAAGAGGTAATTGTCACCTGCAGTAGTCACAACTAAAGCGGATACAAATGCGTAAATTGTGCCAGATTTCTTATAGAGCCCCGGCGTGCGTACGCCCTATTGACAATACCATTTGAGAAAATGAACGCACGACGAAACGAGTCTTATTGACCGCCTGTGGGGTTTTAACGCGGCCCGCAATGTGCCACGGGGTAACCGTTACGTGGCCGGCTTTGCCACTGTTTTGTGAAGAACTCAAAGAACATTACAAGATCTGAATTCACTTCTTTCTCCCTTTAAAGTAATTCTACAGTCGACAACAGTTCGTCCGGAGTACACGGGATATGAAAAAAAAATTCTGCAAATTCCGATTTTGCATTGAGTATTTTCTTTTATTCTGCCGCAAAAATGAATAATTGGATGTGCCAGAACCTTCAATAGAATTAATTGAGAATGAATTGACTGAAATGAAAAAAATTGTTTTAAAAAAACTTGACGGTTTAGGGGAGCTGCAGAGCTACTCTGATCTCATTTATTTTATAATACCATCAATTTTTTCTCTTTATTCCACTTTTCGTAATGGAATAGAGGATAAAATAAATAAGTAAATAATTTACATATTTTGACTGAAGAAAACAAGCAGTTTCTAATAATGATTAAATTTACTGTAAGAACAGAGTCGCTTGCAACTGCGCTAGAATGATGAAAGGATAATAAACATCTAACAAGATTCCCAGCAACAATAAAGATAATTAAAGAAAAATGTTGATATCATTTACATCGCGAACTTCCGGAAGGGGGTAAACGAGAAATACCCAGAAATCCGATGACAAATAAACTATTACTCGGGAATGTTTTCTCTCCCGCATGTCAGAGTAGTTTGGAGATAATAGTTGAATAATTACTCGTGGGAACAATGTACTTGTAATGTCTTATGCAATTCTCAGTCAATATAATTTTATTCTGTGAAAGAATTCCAAAGTCAACGACCCTCTCCTGAAAATTTAGGCGAACGTAATTTGATTCACAGAAGCTTCAATTCAATTGATCTTTGGTACAAAGTTGTTAAGAAACAATTTGTTATTTAAGCTATTATAGACCCATCAGCCGCCACCATCTGAATTTATTCCATTCGATTTATTCGATATCGATTTTATCAAAATGACCCGCTACAAATTCGCCGAGCTTTTGCTCAATTCTCCGAATCAAGTGGAAAATTCTTGTCGAGGAAGACGTGAAACTCAAACTCCTGATTTAAAGGATTGGGCCAGTCTAGAATTTTCGGAAAATCGATGGCTGTTCTTTTAAATGGTCGCTTAGGACTCGAAAAAAAATTATCCGATACTTTAGAAGTCCGCGACTTGGCCAAAAATCAATACATAAAAAAATCCTTTATACTATTCCCGTAATTGTTATCTTTCATTAAAAAAATAGCAATTTATCCACAATTTACAGGAGCTTTTTGGCCAGCTGTGAGCCCTCGCAAAAACGCATCGCATCCGTAATTTTGATACTAATTTAAAAAAAAATTAAAAAAAATCTTTTTAAGATTTTGGTTTCCCTCTAGAACTCTCGCCGTCAAATTTTTTAATTATAATTTATGTTTATTTATTCATTTACGTCATTTATAGCCTCGGTGGCTTCTTGCAATCTTTACGAAGAATATCCCAGTTTCGCAGTGGAATTAAAAATTAATTATAATTTATATTAATTGTAAATTTTGTTTGTGACTCACCGAATGATTAGAATCAAATGCACCGACGACTTTCAGAGGAACAAGTGTGAGACGACGATCGGGACCTTACGATTCGGAATTACAAAGTAGGAATGAACTGTCGGGCGATGGTGATGAGCCAGTATATAGTCGGCCCACATTCCCTGGTGCTACGAGTAACCTAAATTGCTCCCACCAGGGCAACATCATCTTCATGGGGCACTGTTGGGGGGCATTTACTGCCTCTCGAGTCTGCCCCACCTGCGGGCTTCTTTCCTTCGATCACTTTTTTTTCTTTTTTTCATTTTTCTTTTTTGATCGTCCATTCGGTAGGTTTGGTCAGCCACGGACACACCGGATGATTATTGACCACGAGCCTCTCACTTCGCACTGACATCACAGCAGCTTCCGCGATTTCATGACTTCTTTTTTGTTTTACGGGTTTTTTAACGTGAGTTCACGTTTTGCAATGATACGGCGAGTCACCTGGACTCATTCGCCGGGGGGGGAAGACAACGGCTCAGGAGATGTACCCTTGAACTCGAATCCTTTCAGTCTGATTCGACGATTCTTATGGCTATTTTTTGAGACAAGGATTTTTGAGAGGTTTTTATTCTCTGATATTGGGGGGCTCATTAATTTCTTTGAGATTTTTTTTTGTTCGAATGAACAATTTGCACATTCAGTGGAAAATTTTAAGGGGTTTCTGGACTTCTTCGGTGGTTTTGAAAAAATCGTAAATGATCGATCTCCAATTTTCTATATGACCTAATCCATTCAGATGAGTTTCACCCGACATAGTTGGGTCGAATTATCTGCATTTCTTGTTTAATTTACCAAATAAAAATTTCAGGTGAGGAATTTCTATAAATCAATCAATCTCAATGGAAGACTAAGACTAATTTTATCGATACATTTCTATTAATTTTCTCAATTAAAGTTCAGTAGAGATTGAATTCGCCAGTTTTTAATGGTTTTTTTGTGTGAGCTCTGAGGAATGCAATGAATTCTCTCATTTAATCATTTGTCGCACACATTAATACTCAGTTTCATCACACGCGTCTTTCACACCGGCATTTTTAATTCATACAAATATCTTTCGTTTTCCTAATTTCGGTACTCTATTTCCTGTAACAGAGCGAAATAATATCAATCAAGCGGTGTAAAAAAAAAATTATATGAAAACACAGGATATTGTGATAATTGTTGAACTTCCAACGATGATATTTGATTTCTAAGAATTAAAATTCCCGTGAGTTTTCAGAATTGAGGAGATTGAGCTCATCGCATTCAACTCGATTCTCCCAAGGAGCAACTGCTCATTGCGCGATCTCATTATGCCATGTACTTATAATTAAAAGCAGACGTTACTAATTGACACAAAATGCAATCGTTTAAATCGAGAGTCTACTTTAGAATAATCACCAACAGAATTCGATGTTTATTGTAATGCCCTTTTTTTCATAGAAAATTCACCCGCTCAATTGACCTCGACTGAGCATTTTTTAAGAAAAAAAATACTGTAAAACATGAACAACTATTAAATAACTGTGATCAACTATTATATTGTAATATTTGAAAGAAGATAATTCATTCTTAACATCATTGTTGATTTTTATTCTAATGGACAATTATTATTATCATTGTTAAAGATATGATTTTGACAATTATATATTACCACAACTGTGTTCATCTGTAGTGAATTCATTAAATTATTCTAATAAATTGTTTTGTGCGTTATTTTAGCGGTTTTTCTACGGAAAATCAATTTTATGTGCAATTAAAATGCACTGACGATAAACGGTGAATATGATCTACAGGATATGAGCTATAACGCATCGGTGGGGCGCATCAGCTGATGAACTGACATATCACTCGAACCTAACCTTTTTCGGGCGACAAACAAACTGAGATCATCAATTGTCAATTACTACAGTAAATTATTACGACAATCAGTGGAGGAGAAATGGTATGAGCAAAATCATTTATTCCCATTATTCGGGTGTTATTGATGAGAATTCAACGTTATTCTTTCTATTCTGGTTATAAGCACGGCCGAGTCAAGGTACGCACAACAGCTGAACAAGAGGCGATAAAAAAAGTGGAAAGAGCCAAGAAAGTTGGACTGTACAAAGCTGCCATCAGTTTAGTCATTCAAAAGGTTTGTCAATATTGAAGAAATTTGTTGACAATTTATTCTAATCGTTCTGTAACTGTAATGAGCAGAGAAAAGAGAAAGTATACGATGATGAACTGCTGCTGGTGACTGAGAAGATGGTACTGCAAAATCCGGATATAAACTCTGTCTGGAATATCAGGAGAGAAGCTTTCGAGCATCAGAAGTGGTGAGTTTTATTGATTGATGAGGGAAAAAGACAAGAAATTCTATTGTATTCCTCATGAAATTCATATTGTTTGGACATAAATTATCTAGTTTTCTCACAATTAAAGATAAAAAGTGAAAAAATGGTACACAATGAGGTGGAGATAAAAATTAGTAAATAATTTCTGCATAATTTAATTGCACTCCTAACATTGAAATCAATTATTCATTAACTTATTAAGTTTCATCAACTTCACTGGCAAATAAAATTCTTCTAATTTTCAGGAGCCAAGAAGAATACGTAGAACGACTGAAAAAAGAATTGACGCTAACTGAAAGCTGTCTCCGTGAAAATCCAAAGTCCTACAGTGTGTGGCATCAACGATGCTGGATAATCGATCATCTTCCAGAGCCAGATTGGAAGACAGAGCTCTCACTCTGCGCCAAATGTCTCAATTTGGACGAGCGAAATTGTAAAATATTATTTTCTACTTTTAAAATACCATAAATCAAAAATAACTGGTGAACTTTGGGTTTCTGTAGTCCACTGCTGGGATTATCGACAACATCTGGTGAAGAAAGCCGGTATTTCTGATGCAGAAGAGTTTGAATTCTCCACAACAAAAATTAACAACAATTTTTCTAATTATTCTTCGTGGCATTATCGCAGCAAAATTCTCTCGAAAATGTTTCCCGATCCATCTGGAGAGTTACCTATTGTTGCTGCCAAGCACAAAGAAGGTAAATTATTGAATGAAAATGAGTATTGAATCAGTAATATTTTTTTATTAATTTATTGATAGAGGTCTTTGCAAAAACTCAGATTTCTAAAGGAATATCAAGATTTTTAACAATATATCTTATCCTCCCAGAATTGGATCTAGTGATGAATGCAACGTTCACTGATCCCAACGATTCGAGTGCTTGGTTCTACCAGCGTTGGCTCTTGGACTATTCGAAGCCCCAGCCAAACACCCTCTGGCGGGCGAAAATAACTCCAAGCAGAGCCACAATCATCTTCCACGGCGAGATCTCCCTAAAATCCTCAGACTTCTCCTTGACCAAAGACGCTAAGGAAGTGGAGACCACCTGGGACTCCTACAACAACGAAAAATTCTCCAAAATCTGGACTGCAACATTTCCCGAGGGCCTGGACCTCTCTTGCTCGAACATTTCAATTGAATATGAGAACGAGGAGTACAAACTTTTTAAGTCCGATGATATTTGGCTCTACAAGTCATCCCATTCACCCATTGATAAACATAACAAGGCTCAGTTGAAGGAGCAGATGGAGAACTACAGACAATTGAGGGAAATGGAGCCGAACAATAAGTGGGCCATACTCACGGGAATTTTTCTCATGAAGAGTTACGATCTTGTGGGGTATCATGAGAAGATTCTGAAGGATCTGAGTGCCTTAATTGAAGTCGACAATCTCCGAGCTAATTATTACAATGATATGAGTGAGTAGTTTATTTTTGTTGCAGTTGGATAATCAAATTAAATTACATGCGATTGCAAAAATATTGAAATAGCTTTTAGTCCATTTTAATTGTCTTCACAAATTGGACACCTCCAATTGATTTAACAATCTGTGTAAATCATTTTAATCCTACGATGAATTAATGAGAATTGTTAATTATTCAGGGAGCAAGTGTATCATAGATTACGAACTACACGCTCTCTGGAAAAACGAAGGGGGTTCAGAGATAACTTCAACAATAGACTTATCAAATCGTGAGCTGACGATTCTCTACAACGAACAATACTTCAGTGTCTTCGAACAGGTGAATCTTGGGGCCAATGAACTTGGTGGTTCCCTACATCGTCTGGGGGCTCTGCAGGAGTGCAAAATATTGTCACTGTCGAGTAACAACTTGAGGAGTCTCAAAGGCTTTCCGACTCTGCGTAGTCTAGAGGTTCTATCCCTCCGGAATAATGAGCTGACCAGCTCAGACGAAATTTCAGATTTAATGAAGAGACATAAACTCGTTATACTCGACTTGCGAGACAATCCGATTTGGAATAATTCCGATATCATTGCTGAATTATCGAAGAATAATCCTGATATTGACTTTCTTACCGATTGATGTTTTTGATAAAGTGAATATACAATTGTAATTCTGAGTCTTTTCATTTTCCCACATTTAAACCGCAATTTTTTCGCTTATTCAGTAAATAATCGCTACCTATGACAATTCCATTGGATTTCTATTGAATTTGCTGTTACGTTTTCCCCACTTCTCTTGAAATGTAGTAGAAAATATTTCGTAAAAAAGAATTTCGAAAAAAGAAAAAAGTGCCAACAGTTTTGAAATACTAATTTCGGTTATCCTTGAATAATACCAATTTTATGCTTAATAAACATTATTTAGATATGTCCGTAATTTCTATTAAAAATGTCTCAGTTTTAAATGAATGATTAGATAATTTTTTCCGAATGGCCGAACCATTAGAACTTCAATTGATTCTGTCAACCTATAGGGTTTTGTGAAATTTTTAGCCGGCGAGAAGCCAAATCAATGTATCAATAGTGAAATAAGTATTAATCATTGTTTGTTCGCGTAAATCATCCCCTCGAGCCATAATTGCGGTTCCGTCCCCGGCGTCCCTGGCGCCCGAAAAACGGGGATTCTAACCTCACTCCGTTCGGTTAGATCGCGATTTTCGGGGCCAGAAACGAAAAATATTATACGTTACTCGGCGATAAAAGTATTATTTGACTCATGTGATTATAATCCTCGCCTTCGGCTCGGATTATAAAGCCGCATTCGTCAAATAATACTTTCATCGCCTGGTGACATAATGTACTAATAATTACTTGCATTTGAATGGATTTTCTCGTGGTAATTATATTTATATTTACTTGGCTGAATTTTATTTCTCAATCTTTTACTTCTTTCTTCTTCTGTAGGTATTCAATTAATTAATTAATAATTCAATCTTTTACTTCTTTCCTCTTCTGTAGGTATTTACGAAGGGGATTCCCCCGTTTCGCTCGTATTGGATTCTATGAATCGGGTAAAGCGGAACATTCTCGATGAAACTCAATAATTAAGTGCCAATATTGTTGTTTAGAAGCGGAGCTTTTTCAGTAAACGATAATAAATAAAATAGCTTACAATCGAATTTAACATAATTATGTGTGTCATCTTCAAACGCTTCCAGGGCCAACGTCAAAAATGCGGAGGGGGATTCCCCTCCTTCGTTTCTATGAAAACTACAAAGTTCCACTTTGTAGTAAACTTAAATAAATCGTTGATATTTTGTTTATGAAGAGATTTGGAGATTTTAAAAGAAACCATGATAAAACAAATTTACAAAATTGTGTAATCACAAATAATTATTATTATGCAGTTGAAGAATTTTATCGACGAAATCGACGATTAAAATGCTGGGTACTTAATGTCGGTAAGTGATCAATGATAAATAATTAACTCCACAATTTTGTTTTCATCATTTCGATACGATAAGATAGTCTCGTAAGACTGACCTTCACGTTTACACCCAGCGTAATGAGTTATTGTTGCCTAATTAATTAATTTGGAACCGATAATTTAGAAGTGGATTGAGGAAATGTTCGGGAGACTTATTGATTACGTCGAGTAATTTTTGGATAAAGCCTTCATAATGACATTATTTTGCGGACTGTCAATTATATTCAATTATCATATTGTCGATCGTCACAAAATTTATTTTTCCTGCGTCGAATTGGAGTGGATTCCTTCAATAGAAGTAATTGAATGCAATCGATTTCGATAAATTAGAGGATTACCAATGCGTCCTTTTCTTTATTCTACTCTGCATTACACCATCCGCGCAGAACTCCTTTAGCTATTTTTCCTGCATTATTATAGGGCATGTTATCAAGAAATTTGACGCCCCCACGGAGTTTCATTCGATCCGGTAGATGTTCCTCAACCCAGCCGTCAATTTCCTCCTCCGTTACCTGAAGATAATTCAAGATTGTTCAGTCACAATTAGAGCAAACTTGTGCGGTTTTTTCTAAACAAATTTGGTCGCCGAAATATGTCTACTGGTGCTGACTTTTCTGTGTAATTTATTGAGTACCGAAGAGAAAGTGTCTGAAAATTGTAGTCTCACCTGAACATGAGGCTTCTTGACAATGAAAGCCATGGGATGTTCTATGTCTTCGTCATTTAGCTTAGCAACGACAGCAACTTCGAGTACCCCGGGATGCTTCAGTATGCAGTCCTCTACGACCCCAGCGGGAATATCAGCGACACGATATCTGATCATTTCCTTGATCCTATCGACGAAAAAAAATTCTCCATCCTCATTGAAAAATGCCAGATCACCGGTCCGATACCAACCGTCTGAATCGAGAGTTCTCTCCGAGGCCGTTGTATTCTTGTGATAAATAATCGATAGGCTCGGCGTTCGGGCGCACAATTCCCCCGATTGATTGGGACGGGTGACAATCTTATCCTTTGAATCTATCAGTTTAATTTCAGTGTTCTCGGCAGGTATACCGCAGGAGGGACACTTGTGGTCGCTCATGGCAAGTGTGACGGCACCGATTTCTGTTAAACCTGTGGAATTAACCACTTCAAGAATCAAGATTGAAATGCACCAATCGAATGATTGATACAATTCCATTATCGATGACGTCATGGCAATTTTGGTGAGATTATTTCAGTTTGAATAGCTTGTGAAATAAAAGAAAAGCTAATGGAAAATGTGGAATATGTAGGTTTTTTATTTTGCTGAATGTGATATTGCTCGAACCTACCGTACGACTGCGACAGCCACGTCTGAGGAAATATGAGGTGGAGATTTTTCTCTACTTCTGGTCTGATGTAGGATCCACAATATCTGATGAATTTCACATTGGAAAAATCGAATTCGCTGGTGTTTGATAATCGAGATATCATGTTCACATGCTCCGTCCCCAGCATCATCCAGTTTATCTAGAGAATTTAAGGGATACGATGAATGACGAAGGGAATATCAATGTGCCTCATATGATTCTGCTAGTGCTATTCGCCACTGATACCTTGTACTTCTCAACAACTTTGCAGAGATCAGCGGCATTTGTGAATTTGTGGATGACATAGGTAGAGCGATTAATGATAGCTCCCAGAGCTGAGATCACCACCACGACCCAGGCAGGCTCGATGCACCATATGCCCACCCTCTCGAAGAGTTCCTCCCTCGGCAGCCAGTGAACATCTCGCTTCAGGAGTTTGTAGGGATACTGGAAGACCTTGGGATTGCCGCTCGAGCCCGAAGTGAAGGAGAAGAATGCCGGGTCTTCCTCGGAAGGAATGTCCATGCACTGAAAATTCTCGACTTCTATCGACCTCTGCTCGTCCAGAATATTTTGGAAGCTCGTGAAGCCGGGTAGATTGCCGAAAACAATCACTTCGAAGTTCTTGTTATTGGTATTGCTATATTTCAACATTTTTGGAGCCAGAACTTCATCGGCGAAGACAACTTTTGGCTCGAGGTCTCTCACAAAATCGGATATTAATTCTGGAATGAAAAATCTTTGATTGAGCATTGAAATGGGCAAATCTACCGAACTATTTGAGTTCTTGTTTAAGGGCGAAGGTGAGAATGCTTTGGATAAACACGATTTATTTAATCAATGAAAATAGTGAATCTATTTTCGTAAGCATGGGTTTTTGGAGGAGATTTTTTTGGGTGCCTTGTTTTTACCATCTTCTAGCCAATCATGCGGATAAGTATTCAGGATACACCCCTCATAGAGACCGGCCAAAATTGGAATGACAGTGTTTCGATGATTATCACCAGCAATAGAGATGACATCCCCCCGTCCAATCCCTTTTTTCCTCAGCCACAGGGCGCACCGGACGCTTCTGTTCATCATTTCTCGAAAAGTATCCGTTTCTCCATTAGCGGAATCAATCTAAGGAATCAGAATCAATCGACGTTGGCAAGCATGGGTGCAACAATGGGCTTTCTATCAAATATCTTTTGAAAAATCCCTGGACTCACATTAAAAACAAAATAACTAACCGAATCAATTTTTTAAAACATTCTAACAGATCTTGAAGAGAATTCTTCCCCAGTTTCATCAGACATTCAGAGCATATTTTTGGGGAACGCCCTCGATTTTTCTAGTAATTTTTATTAAGTGCGATTAATTATTAATTGTTACTTACTTGACCAATAAAATTCGGCGCCTCGTTCAAACTCTTGAGCACTCTCTTCCCCACTTGAAAATCATCCTCCCTATAAATTTTCGTAGGACCCTTCCAAATTCCATCTTCGAACGTCAGTTGCGGATATTTCTGAACAAAACAAAATCCCCACAGAATTAGAACACTAAACCCACCACTTCAACTCCTCACTTCGTCAATTTACCTTCGACACGGTATTCATCTTCCTCGGACTGTTTGTTCCTCTCGCTTTCTCCCTGAAATGTTCAGGTACTACTATTCATGAATATTTATGCGATTATTCGGATCACCCCTTGATCAACTTCTTTATCTCATTACAGTATCGATTAGATAGAGTATTGAGAGTTGTCTGCACTCAAAAATTGCTATCATGAATGATGTGGTTGCAATCGGTCGATCGAGTTTTATTTATCGACGTTAATATTCAAGGTGAATGTGCAGAATAATTGATAATTGCATGTATCAATATGGAAAGTTACGTTTTCTCTTAGCAAGTCATTGCGATGTAAAAGCATTTTTGAGAGGAGTAAGATACTTTCAATGGCTTTGTTTGTATTTTTTTATCAATTCCTTAATAATATTACTTCCTTAATCATATTATCAAATGAGATTGTCCAGTGAAGATGGTAGTCTCGGCAGATAAATATGGACATTCTCTGAGTGATTTTCCTCGACATGGAACAAATAATGTTAATAACATGATTTCAACAGTGATCATTTAGCTTATTTATTCTCATGAATGACTTACACTTGGCATTGCTGTCAATTACATTAGCTTCGCATGTAAATTAGTCTATATTTAGAATCTTTATCATTAATAGAATACAAAAAATATAATAGGAGATAAACTATGAAAAAACAATGCAAGTTGTACCTAAGTTGAATCGTCAAAAAGGATTTAAAAAATCAACTAAACCGTTGGCTTAATTGTAAACAGAAAAATTTACAGAATTACAATCAACTACAGACGTTCAAATGTTAATTTAACGCTATTTTTCTGATGGCTATGATTTATGCCAGCTCTTAGCTGAAAAAATTAATTGAACGCTGAGTTCAATTCGGACGTAAACAAATTAAAAACTATGATCAATTACAAACGATTTTATACATGAATCCAACGTAATTTGTTAGATTGCTATGATTTTTACTTCCTCTGGGCTGAAAAAATTGATACAGCGCCCAATTAAATTCCGATCGAAACAATTTTAAAACTATAATCAACTACAATCGATTTTAGATCGAACTCGATCGTTATTTGAACCATAACTCTCAATTAATTACTTCCTGACGTATTTTCTAACTACAAACGAAAAAAATTGTACTATAAACATCTGCAGCTCAAATACTACCGGACACCAAATTTTTGAAATTATTCATTAAAGTAAAGTGCATACTTCATACAGCTTGATTATGTCCTTGAAATCCTCAAGGCTTGCACGCATGGATCATGTGTGTTGACGAGAACAAAGGGCAAGAAGGGAAGAAAGCCGGTAGTGTTAAACGGAACTGACTGGTAGCAGTCGTGGGACCCAATCTAAATTACTGAAGAGTGTACAGTGATTTAATTGAGAAATAGTATTAGTTGTAGAGGATTTTTTAGAATTGGCTGTGCTGACGTGAATCCAACAACCGATTTATTCGGTGAGTGTAGATTTAATTATTTGGTTTAATTAAGGATATACTGCAGTCAGCATCCCTTATTCCCTCTTTTCGCAATTTCCATTTGTAACCATGGTCCCACTCCTAAGAGCAAAGTAAAAAGTTATGTTAACTTTAGTAAATCTGCGGGAAGGAAGGAGGGAAAGACAGGTGAAGTTTTGTTTAAATAATACAAAACTTATCTGAGTTAATCGGATGGTAGATGTATTTTTCGTGAGAATTGATGTTGTGAGACCTTGGTTTGAGGATTTGGAGAGAGAATTCAGGTGAAAAAATCATAACAAGAACTTTTTGTTTTGTGACATTAAAAGAACACATTCCAGTGCATGACCAGGTTTCATTCGTCTCTCGACAGGGCAAGAGAAGTTTAATGTTCAGGATATAAAAAGGGTGGGCGAGCTGATGAACATTAATAACTATTTGAGGAAATGTAAGACATTAAATTGAATTGTTTCTTCATTATTTGTTTTCAGAATAACTTTCCGGAGGAATTTCACCGTAATTGGCTTTTCAGTAACTGAAGAAAGTGAAGAGGGAACAGATTTATTAATTTCTTCGGTAAGTAAAAACGGATTATATGAACTGTTACAGCTCATGAAGTGACAATTAGATCGATTTATTAATTCATTGAGGATTTTGACATTTCAATCTCTTCAATTCCATAGATTGGACTCGACTTCTCCCATTTATAATGACTATTCATTACCTTGGATGTGGACGGGCGGGACCGAAAAGAATGGCACATAGGAAAAAATCACGTGAGGAAATTACGAAAGGGTCAATTCGTCGTCTGGCTCGACGTGGTGGGGTTAAAAGAATTTCTGGAGACGTGTATCAATGCGTGAGACAAGTTCTTAAGACGTTCCTCCAGATTGTGATAGGGGATGCGGTGATTTATACCGAGCACGCCAAGAGGAAGACTATCACAGCTACAGATGTTGTCTACGCTCTTAAACGTCAGGGTCGAGCCGTCTACGGCTTCGACGACTAATTAAAGTCCTCATCGAACTGAAGCATTTACTAATTATTCACTTTTGTTTATTTTTATTTATCTACGAATAGGATATTCTTCGGAAGTTTCTTGTACAATGTGCTGGATAGAATCCAAAATGTTGGAAGAAAAGTCTTTTATCAATTAATCAATTTTTATTTTTGTAAAATTAAATTAATCAATTGATATGAAGTCGATTTGTGGCAATGAGACAATGAATATTAATTTAGTTTTGATACTAGATTCAATTTAGTATCAATTATGTATTACGAAGAGTATTACGAACAGAATAAATTCGTATTGGAAGAGTTGATTTTTGTAAATTTATTTATTTATTTGTTGATGCGTTTGTTAACCCTCATTATTTATGTTTCATTGATTTTAATTTTGGTATCTCTTTTCCCCTGGGAGAATTATTGCAGCTGAAATGGTGGCGTGTAAACGAACATGCCAACAGAAAATGACAGGACGCTTCTTCTGATTCAATTGTTACATTTAAAGCTCTAATTAATCATTGATAAGTTAACGAATTCAGTCGGATTGTTTCCGACTTTTCGAAAGGCGAGGAATTCTCCTTATCACGTAACTTCTTTTCCAACGTATAATTTTTTATTAATACCAACAAAATATTCAGTCAATTAAATTAATTCATGTATAGAAAATGGTCTGTCTTGGCAGAGTAAAAGGCCCTGCACAATATTTAGATTTCAATACTAAAATAAAATGGGAAAAATTAACAAAATAAAAGTTGAGGAAGAGGGAAAATTTGGTATTAAATCTTAAAAAATTGTGCATAAATCGGACAAAAACAATATAATAAAGAATTTAATTAGTTATAGACGAATCCATAAATTTAATAAAAGAAATAAACAACTTACATTTTTATTCTTCATCTCTATAGAATTATCATAACCATTAACAATATCATCGAAATTTGTTTATCCAAGTACTGTCTATCACATAATGGCCTGGACGAGTAAACATGCATTTTTAATGTTGGAATAGTCAACCAATTAAGAACTCAATGTGTCAATTGCGGACTGAAGCTAAATCGTACGAATATTAAAAATAAATTGTAAAATTTTCTTCAATTGGCGATGAAAAAGAATTTATAATTCTTTTTGTTCTACACCATTCTCGCCCTTTGGAGTTGAGAAATTCTCCTTGGCTTTAATGCTGGCAGCCTGCGCTCGAAGAAGCTCTCGGAGAAGTTGCAGGTGATACTTCTCTAGCTCCCTATATCCACTGGACTCCACGACCTCCCCCAAATGTGCATTGATGAAGGTGATCGCCTGCGTCTTCAGCTCCGTCGCGTGACATTTGTCAGCACTAACGAGAGTCTCTGCAGCATTCTTGAATTTACACGAATGTATTCGGATTGAATCGATGAAAAATCAATTAAAAAATGCAGATGTGTTCGTATTACCTCAACATTTAATCCTTCAAACAAAGCAAGCTCACAAATGTCTTTCAGTTCAACGAGTTTGAACCGATCAGCTGCGATCATCAGTTCCGCAGCCATCACCTCCAGCATCTCCACCCTTCCGGTATAAATGAACTGGAGCATGATCCTCGCCACCTCCGGTTTCATGTCGTCGATCAGCAACGGCGCTAGACTCTCAGCGGATCCTTTCCTCTCACGACAAGACTCCTCGATCATCCGGTAAAAAGTGGGACTGCGAGCGGCGAGAATCATCTTGTGCGAGTGAAAGATCGTCTGGCCAACGATGATCTTACAATCAGAGAACTTGGACTGCTCGAAGCAGAGCCACAAGTCCTGAATCACTGATGACTCCTTCGGAACATTATCAGACGATTTTTCCCAGGATTTAACATCATAAATAAATTCGCAGCAGATCCTGAGCTCGTCGTTCGCCAGGAAAGCTCGGGCATCAGAGCAAATCTCCTCTCGCCTTATGAAATACCTCCAACCTACGGACATTCCACTCACGAATTTTCTGTCGGTCTCCTTCACCCCGATCTTTTCGTTCATGCCAGCCTTCAGGATCGACAGCTGAATATGCACTTGTACCTAGGAATACAATATTAAAAAATTTAATGTACAAATAAATATCTAGTAAACTTCCTCCAAACCCAATGCCGTTCAGCTTAAAACCCTAACTCCTTTAGTTTTTCAGAAATTCTGAGAATACTGAGCCCACTTATAAATTGTCCAATCTAATTAATCAATTCATCAACGTATCCAATTAATTAATTTATCACATCTCTCAAGGACGTGAAAAAAAAGATTGGAATTGGTCTCAGGATCTCAAACTTTCCATATATTCAGTAAATTGTCCAAGGAATTAGATACCGTTCATTTGCAAATTTTAACTTTATTAGTTTTCTAGAAATTCTCAAGAATATGAGCCCACCTATGAACACGTCTTACCTCTGGATGTTTAGTTGCTTTCAACATGAGATACAGGGAGAAGTAGTCACTGCACTCCTTGTCCCTCCCCCCGGGGTAGAGGTCCAGGTACCATCTGTCCTTATTGTTTCTGTCCGCTCCCGTCGCGAATACTCCGGACTGGATGCTCTGGCCGGGTTCTTTCGAGAGTTTCTGGAAGTTATGGATTGTCCACTCCCAGGTCTCCCTCAATCGCTTCACGCCCGACAATGAAACCGTCCGAATTCCTCGTTTCGTACTCCCATTAGTCTCGGAGTGCACTGACCTCGCAGTTCCTGGTCGCATGATGTAATTTTTATTCCAGTCAATCGCTTCTGGATGAAGCTTCAATTATTGCGGCAGTTGGAAATATTTTGTTTTCTTGAGGAGGTCGTGGATTGCAGATGGTGGTGCTCCTCTGGAAAAGATGACAAAACATTAAACAAATGCAGGAGACTATCAATGCGACAACTTCGCACCAATAAATCTGATCTCTCTTCGCAATTTCCTACGAGAAAATTTTATCCCAGGGTATGTTGTGTGATTGTGGTAATGATTGCGTCAATATCTCCAAGGTCAAGGTCTGTTTATGAATTTAAGTCTCCAAATGTACCGGAGAGCCTCGGTAACTGTCTTACCAAAATTAAACTGTTCGCTATTCCAAGAATTTCTTTAATTCCAGCGATTTCTGCGGAATGGAAACGTGATAGCCAATTTGAAGGGAACATTTGGGCTAGTAATTGTCAAACAATAATAAACTTGCAATGAGGACGGTAGTGTTGGCTGTCTGTAGTCTCGGATGAGAGCTGGGAATTGAATGTTGGAATGGTGAGCGGTTTTATTGAAGATAATTAATTATGAAATAATTGTCAGGAGAACTTTTCTATAAGTAGTGTTATTTCTGATACAGATGAAGGGTAAAACTACGAAAATGAAGAAAAAAGGGAAGGAAGCACCGATTACCAGTACTCCTATAGAGTCTACTCAATCTAATCCTGAACGTTATAGTTCCGTAAGCTCTATAGAAGCCATTCCAAGCGCAAAAAAGAGGCTCGTTAGACTCCAGGGATTGAGTTTTGATTCCTCGAACGAAGGACTTCGTAAGGAGAGGAATGTTCCCAGAAGGACGGAATTGTCAAAAAAAATCCCACAAACGTCGCGGAAATGGAAACGACTTAGAATTGCCGAAAGTCGTGGTAAAAAAGAACAATTTCCTAGTATTTTTGATTGGAAAGGGGCAATATATTTGATATAAAAAATAATTCCTAGAGAATATCGTCAATTCTTTCTTAAGCTGATTTTAACGAGAAAAAAAACAAAAATGGAAGACGTTTTTAATGTTCAGATCAAGATATTTTCAGGTAATCTGTATATTCGATATTAAATTACAAACAAAAGTAATTCCACAAGAAAGGAATTTAAATGAAACGTTTGATTCTTTTAAAAGAAAAAAAAAATCTTTACAAAAAATTATGGATTCGATGACAATGTAAATTTCCAGCATTTTTGGATAAATGTCTCTTACACTTTCGTCTCCGCTAGTAGATTCACCGGTTAAAGAGCCTGAAGCCC
The DNA here is from genome assembly GCA_030522865.1 of Psyttalia lounsburyi. Classification (NCBI taxonomy): domain Eukaryota; kingdom Metazoa; phylum Arthropoda; class Insecta; order Hymenoptera; family Braconidae; genus Psyttalia; species Psyttalia lounsburyi. Next base: position 28,371 of record JAPYZN010000118.1, read on the forward strand.
TTCTCGAAGCTCGTGAGCCCCTCGAGGACGTTCAATTCGTAGACAGAGACCGACTGTTTTTTCGAATTTCTGATGACGCAAAAGACGACATGCTCTCAATAAATGAGGATAATATCCTCGAAGTATCCCATCACCAGCTGCTGAATGAAGCTAAAAAAACAGATTCTCATGCAGAAGCTCTGATTCCTCCTTCCCCAACATCAGAAGGAGACAGAGAACTTCGCAAGAGCTCTGAATCATTAGCTGAGACAGAGATTTTGGAGGAAGCTCATCTCAGGTCAAACGCGATCTCCCAATACCTGTTCGCTAAATTGATTACGAACGAATTGGGAGAAGAAAGCGATGGCCAGTCATTGACTGCCGAACCGCCACTTGTCGATGAGGAAGTCAATGCAATTGATGACAGCTCAACCGAGGAAGAACGGGAGCCATCGCCTCGTGAATCGCGACACTCATCAGAGAACCGTCGATCTCACATTGAAGAACGTAAATAAATTGTCTTTATTCCACTTTTTTTTTATTTCGCATCCCCCGGGATTTGAACACACAACCTTTTGCACACTAGGCTCGAACCTAGTCGCTTCGGCCTCCGGCTTCATTATTTCACTGTTTGCAAGTGTTTAGGAACTTGGCTGATATTACCGATAAGATATTTTATTAGAGCAAACAAATGTGCTTTAAAAATTTTGAATGTATGATTGTCCTTTTTGAGAGAATATTTTGGTTTCATCATAATTTGTCACAATATTGTAATTGCAAATTACATTTTCTGTTTCCTCATTTCATTCTAGTTTTGCATCAGCTGTCTGAAGAAGAACGTGAGCGTAGGAGAATCCCGGAACCATCGCTGGTCGATCGATGGGCGATGAGGAGATGCAGAAAAAAGACCGCGGCAGAGAAAAAAAGAATAAAACGAATTATTGGAGTACATCCCGTCGTAAGACACATTGGATTTCTCACGCATTACAGTAAAGCCATTTTTTCATTCTATTTTTCTTTTTTCCATCAATAAAATACAAAGAACTTGAGGTAACATTAAAAAAATAATTGAAACGGCATAGAAGTTATAGAAAAAAACTAACTAAAACTGAGGGAAACTTTCCGCACTTCTGGGATCTGGTTTGCCTTGGTAGGTCAAAATTCGTTTTTTTTGACCATATCTCGAGAACCAATGAAGATATCGGCACGAGGCCGACTCCATTCGATTTATTGGGAAATTTTAGGCTCCCTTAGAACCCCCTCGTGCCGTCAGACGTGCGAAAAGTGGACTTTCGACGTTGCTAGAGTGAAAAAAGGCCAAAAATGCTACTTTTTGGGTCACCTAATTAATCAAAAAAGGATAACATTAAATCCTTTGATTTTATGTGCAGGGTTTGTTTCATATTCGTCACTCGATGAGGACACATCGGACGAAGAACCGCCCCCTCGAAGAATAAAAAGAACAACGAGAAATGCTCGAGGTCCGTCCTCCGCCCCAGCTCCAGAGCCTCCGAATAATTCAGATGGCGGAGTCGAGGGGCCAGTTCCATCGGTTTCAACTCGAAAACGTCGAGCGCAAATTCGGCAATGGTTTGCGTCGAGGACGACCAGTGATCCGGGTAGTCCGATTGTAAGAATCAAAAAGAGGCGAGTCGTTCCAATTATTGAGGAATCGTCTAGCAGCGACGCATCCTGAACAGCAATTCCTTACTGTCTATTGATGATTTATGTTTTCGATTGTTGAATATTTGATCATATTTGTTTTTTCGTTTTCGAAATTATTGAGCATTTGTGTTCATTCGTTTTTTTTTATTTATTACTTTAATTATGTGTTGAAAGGCAAATCAATAAAAAGAAGCACTTTCTTGAACTGATCCTCTTGATTTTTACGATTTTCCGCAAAACCTATTGAAAAATGGCAATAATTAAATGACCAATGCACTCTGATAAAAACAATCTTTCAAAATGTGGAAATACAGTCGTTTAGAATCTATGAAATTACGAAAAGTGGACGAATGAGTAAGATTCGGGATCCGATAATGTTTTTTATTAGTAGTCTACAGTCATGAGTACATAGCATGTACTCGTTATTATTGTTACCAATATATCTGTAAAATACAGCTGAGATTGTTCTTTCCGATGTTTTTTTTGAATAAGTAGTGAATGTAAATAGTTCACTTCGATAGTGTACAGCGATGAATGATTACAATATCTAAAGACAAGTAGTTAAACACTTCAAAATGCAGTAAAAAAGTGCAATCATCGAATAAGAATTGTAGATATAATATTTTGTAGATCAAAAAAATATATCCATCAATGACATCTCATGTATTGACTTTTACTCACTAAACAGCTAGGTTAATCAATGAATTAAGACCTAAATTAAGACCGAATTAAGAATGCATATAGTGGAGTCATTACTTGAAGTAAATGTAAGCAAACAAAAATCGACTCCCGCCATCTCAATAATAATAATCATAATTGAGTAATATGCTCTTTATAATTATCGAATGATTAATAATGAAAAAATAGAACGACACGTATAAAATCTAATTAAAATACCAGCGAATTCATTGGAGAATTCTACTGAATTCCTAGCCAACTTTCTACTAATTTTAGGTTTCGAATGTGGAAAAGACAAATAGAGTTATATATTTCTGTAGAACGTATTTAAATGGAATATTTTCTATAGATTCTAGGGGGATATTTCCTTGCCTGACATTTTTCAATCTTTTTTCAAACAAAATTAAACAAAAAAATAGAACAATTTGAGCTGAGAAAATTCTATAAGAAATATCTGGATAAAAAAAATTCTACAGAATAATAAAAATCTCTCCTCTTTTTTATAAAATATTTTCGATTGAAAGTGGGGCAAAAACTAATCGGAAATTCAGTAGAAATTCCATGGAATTTTCTAGCATAAAGTGACATGATTGATAATGACATTGCCACGTCTTCAACAGAGACAATCGCAGAGGCCGCAAATGCAATCAGTTATACGTTTGCAGAACCACCAAATGAGGAAAATTACGAGGACGACGAGAATGGGGATGTAGATGTACTCTGGATTAGTCCCAATATCGTCGCTTCCTAGTGTGTTATCGTTTGCAGCGGAAAATACAAAATTATCTGAATTGCGCTCAACTCTTGTTGAGATTATTTCCTGCAAATTTTGGTGAGACGAACTTGGGAGGAAACGGATTTCCAGGCTCAGACGACCAGCAGCCGCTGGGAGAATTTCGTATACCAGGGAAATACCAGTCAGTGGGGCGGGGGGGGGTTAGTCTTGAGCAATTGACTGTTAAAGATCGACAACAGATCGTACTCCATTGAACCCTCAGCATCAAATTTCCTGAATGTGATGAAATCCTTGCTCGCGCGATGGAGTTCTTCCACTTTTTGGATTTTTTGATTGAAGACTCTGTCCATCTGGTTCAACTGATTCCTGAAAATGCACGAGGAGAGATATTTTTTGTCCCGATTGGAAACGCGAGCGAAAATTTTATGAGAAGGAAACGCAGGGAATTTATGTTGAGGCTATTTTCGAGAAAGTTCTACTGATTTCCAAGTGAATTCACTAGATTATTCTGTTGAAATTTTTTATGCGTGAATAGTTTATTTGCATTGAATAAACTCAAATGGAGTGTTCAAATAAGGCGTATTCTCTTAAAAAAATAGTTTGTTAAAACGTTTTTAGTAGTTTCCAATAAATTGTATGGTTTGAGCCAGCAAGAAATGTTATTTTTATTGCTACTTCTTTGTTACTCGCTATTCTCATACGTATTGTTCTCTCGAGGAATGTGAGATTTATACAAAACAAAAGATAATTAGATGAAACTTTTTCATAATTACCAGTGGCATTCGGAGAGCTGGTCGGTTTCCAAAGGGTCGAGTTTACCCGATGTCTCATTGAATTTTGAAAACTCCACGTTGAGAGCAAGGTGAGGGCCGTCCGGGCATGCATTGGAGATTGCAAAATTAATATCTGTAATGCAACAATTATCTTACACTTTTGTCCAGATTAACAAAAATACTGGACTTCAGGGGAAAAACTCTAATTCTCGGTAATTTTTACTGAAATAAAGATTCCTTGAAAATTCAAAATATTATTATCTAAATGGCCCGGCCGGCTCAATTTAGTTATTTTTGTCTCTACATCCCCAGAATTTCCCCGAGTAAAAAATCCAGCAGACCCGGCCTAAGGTTCTCAAAGTGGCCCGATTGTCTCCTGAAATTATCTTAAGTAATTAAAAACCGGAAGATATATCAAATACGCACCCGTAATAAAACTGCCAGGCTCTCCGGTGATCTCACCGACATCTAATCCGCGCATTTCTGAGAATTTGTTGAGAGTATATGATTTCATCACCCAACGAGTAGAAACAGTTTCAGGGTTCGTATGAATTGCTCCGTCAGCAAGGAGTTTCTCTCGCCGCAGTAGAATGTAGAGATCTTCATTTTGCTTTCCGAATTGCAATCCCGTGACAACTCTAAAAACGAGAGGAATTAATGAGAGCAAACTTTTGGACCTTACTCGTGAAAAAATTGAATAGGCCTGAAGGAAAGTTTTGAGAAAAGGAGTCGACTCGGGCCATAAATTAGCCGGGAACAAAGAGGGCCTTGTGAGGCCTGGGCCTGCAAGTCGTCACATGTGGTCCAGCGAGGAACAAAAGCCCTGGCGACGTTGGCTGAGGAATTCTCAAGCAAATGAATCCGGCGTTGAAGGTCTCTGGGAAGTGGAGTGATCTCCTTTTCCTTTTCTTTTCAATTTTCCATTAAATATTATATTGTTTGACGACTATTCAGCGCAGTTTTTATTTATCAAACTAAATACCCTGATAATAAAACTATCGTTTACATAGGAAAGTTTTACGAAGTCAAATTATTTTGCTATAAAAAACGGTCAAAAAACTAATAAAATTGTCTAGGAATTGAGGATTATTTATTAAACTTTTTCGTCGATATTCTCTCAGTATTCGTATGCATGAGCCGAGTAGAGAGATTTTGGTTACAGCGAAGAGAAAAAGAATAATTGAAAAGACGTTCAAACTCGGAAATTACACAATTCCTGTAGAATTGCTCTAGAATTGAGCGAACACTGATAGAAATTCAACAGAATGTTCTCAGGAAATTTACAAAATCACTGAAGTCGTTTAAAGTTCGTTAAGTCGAAGAAGTTTAAAAAGTTAAAGAAGACGTGACTAATTCCAACGATCGAATCAACGATTTTTCTTGTGCACACGAAATGACTCGAGTGATTAAGGTCTCGTTTCATACCCAGACTAATTCGCTTCGAAATGAAATAAAAAAATTCACCTTCCCTTTGCCGCTTTAAGTGATTCATTAAAAACCCCTTATTTATTCTTCACCTGCTGCAGATAATTCGTAAATTAGAAAACTCATTACTTACAAGTTCTCGTTCCTGTAATCGTTGGCAATCTCCGAAAAATCTGCGCCTCCAATCATTACCCAAACAACAAAAATCATTTGACTCCACATTTTAACATTCACGTCTGATTAAATCCAAAACGACGTTTCGGACGTCTCTCCAGTAATCTTCAGCCCTTAAAAATCCTCAAAACTTTCAGACGAAGAAACAGTAGATCCTCTTCGACGCCGACTCAACCGGAAATGAGCCCTGGGCCTCATCCACCGGTTGCTCATTGATCATATCCAGTGAATCTAAAACTGAATATAATATTCACAAAAGAAACCAATCCAAAAACAATGAATGACTCAATTTTCCGTAACGATAAATAACAACAATCAAATTTTTCGAAAACCCCTGCTATTTTTTAACACTGTATTGTCAGGGGATATGATTCATAATTACAAAAAAGGACTTCGAGATATGAATTGAGAGATTTTTTTTATCCACACAGGTCCCATGGATTTTATCCAGTCGATAAGAAGACCCTCACTGGCGTTCAGCACTGGTGCCATCTCGCGGGAGACAGGGAGAGCTTCTGGCGACAGTGCCATTAAAGACCCATTACTATTGTTATTATTAATCATAAACATATTGTGCAAGCTGCACTCATGCCAAAGAGATAACACCAATAAATAAACCATTGGAGTAGTGAAAGGTTCCATTAGAGTTGGAATTTTGTCGTCAAAGAGATAATTTTTGTGATTTTTTGAGTGAAATAACAGTATTTCGGCGAGATGTCTCAACCAGACGAGAATTCGTGGCGTACTCCGGCCTTTCGACAGAGTGTCGTTGCCAAAATGTGAGTAAATTCACTGGAGAATTGGACAATATTAATGAGTAAAATTTCTTGAACTGATCTTATTGAATTTTCCACAGTGAAGAGGCTATAAAAAATTCAGGGACTCCAACGTCCAAGAACAGCATCGAAATGGAAAATCATGTTTTTCAAAAAGCCAAGAACAAGGTGAATATCTAATATATTATAAATAATTTTTATTGTTTTTGGGGATTTTTGTTTTATTCGGATTTGAGAGATTGTTTTTTGGAATTCCAGGAGGAGTACCTGGGCTTCGTGGCGAGACTGATTCTCCACGTTCGGGAGATGAGTGAGTAGAAGGCATTTTTTGATATTATACGAGTGGCTAAATTTTTCTCTGAATGGTTTTCAGACGTGTGTGGCTATTTCCATGAATTAATGGTAATTATCGTGATTATTAGATTCCAAGAAAGTACCAGGAATGCCTCCAGGTGCTGGAGGTGGGGGCCAGGGGATGCCGGACCCCATGAGTGCACTGCAGACACTCGCTAGACAGGGAACAGGCAATGCTCAGGTTATGGGGATGCAGGGAGGGCCCAATCCCCAAGGAATGGTTCAGCAGCAACCGGGGAACACGGCAGCTAATCGTAATACAGAAAAAACATTAAAAGCACTTTTGCGATAAAAATGTCTATAGCTTCTCAGTAGTTCTAAGTGACAAGAAATTGATAACGTTATTGATTTGTCATCTAAATCGGGAAATAGTTCTTTTCAAATGAATTTAGGATTCAATTATTGCGGTTGATATGACAATACCTCTTACATTTCAGTCCTCCAGTCACTGAATCAACGTCCAGGGCCAGGTATGGCAATGCAGAGCATGCAGAATAAAATGCCAGGAATGGGAATGATGCCTGGACAGCCTGGTGGACCAATGGGACACATTGCGGCGATGCAGGGGATGCAGGGTGGGCCAATGATGTCGCAGATGAATCAGATGGCCCAGGGGAGTATGCCCCAAATGGCTCAGATGGGGCCTGGCCAGATGGGCCAGATGCCCGGTCAGATGCCGCAGAATATGCCGAATCCCATGCAAAATCCGATGCAGGGACAGCTCCAGGGACAACTCCAGGGCCAACTCCAGGCACAGATACCCAATCCGATGCAGGCACAGCTGGCAGGACAAATGGGACCCATGGGCCCTGGAATGCAGGGTGCACCCCAGCCCATGGGACAGATGGGGCCGGGTCAGATGCCACCGCAGATGGGGCACATGCAGCGAAAACCAGAGATGATGAATACTGGATTCCCTGGCCCACGAAATGTCACCCCCAATCAATTTTTGAGACAGAGCCCATCGCCATCAGCACCAAGCCCTGCCAGCCTTGGTGCACCCCCGAGCAATCAAATGGTGGCATCCCCTGCTCTTGTACCCTCGCCCAGTCCTCAGCATCCCATGATGGGGCAGCAACGTTCTGTGGGAATGGCGCCATCCCCCAGCAGTTCCTTGAACACACCAGGTGGAGTTGGCGCAGTTCCAAGCCCCCAGGAAGAGGCTGCATATCGTGAAAAAATTCGACAGTTGAGTAAATATGTGGAACCACTGAGAAGAATGATCACGAAAATGGGCAGTGAGGGAAATGTCGATAAGTTGAGTAAAATGAAGAAACTCCTGGAGATTCTGCAGACTCCGTCGAGGCGAGTGCCACTCGAGACGATAATCAAGTGTGAGGCTGTGCTGGAGAAGATGGATTTGAAGAGGTCTGAGAATAGTGTTGGACCAGTGGGTACGTCGATGAAGGAGCATTACTTCTTCAGTCCACTTCTGGAGGCTGTTAGCACACATTTGCAGAGTCCAGTGGTCAATCACACGCTGCAGAGGACGTTTGGACCGTGTCTAGAGGCTCTCTTTGGCCCTGAGATAAAGGGTCTACCCCCTCCATTGAAGAGGCAACGAGTCGAGGAACCAGCGAGTGAAATTCCCGACGTTCTTCAGGGTGAAATAGCCCGGTTGGATCAGAGATTCAAAGTGAGTCTTGATCCAGCCCAACAGACGGGTTCGAAGTGCATTCAATTGATCTGTTGGCTGGATGATCGCCATCTTCCGTGTGTACCACCTGTTTCGGTGACAGTGCCGTCAGACTATCCACTTACTCCTCCGAGATGTGTCATGGCGCCCCATGAATATGCCACAGCTTTTCTCTGCGCTGTTCAGAAGGCTCTCAATGCGAGAATAACCAAACTGCCAAAACGATTTTCGGTCTCGCAATTGTTGGACACTTGGGAGATGAGCGTTCGCCAGGCCAGTGCACCCACCCAAACAGCGGTCAGTGGTGCCACTGTACTTATGGGACTGTAGTTCATATCAATCTAAGGTCTCAGTTATTTTTGTGACGTATTTGTATTGTATTTATTGCGATTTGTTGATGGAGGATCTTTGACTCAGGGGATTATGCGCGCTCACAGGGCATTGTGTCTTTCGATGTCGAGGATTCAAGGGGTAGTCGCTCTTGTAAGGGACTGTTCCCATATTATGTAAGACCATTACAACAATACAACAACAACAATTACTACAACAATTTAGGTAAGATTTTTTTGGGTACGTCTACCCCTCTTCTGCTGAATGTCTTACATGAAGAATTGTTGCATTTGCCGGAGAAAAATGCAAAAATAATTGTTTTCCTGGGGTGAACATACTTCAATTATGTATTTGATGTTTGTGAATGTCGTAATTGTATGGATATTAATCTAAGAAGTTCTGAAGTGGCTGAATTAAATTTGAATTGCGAGAATATACAGCAATTCAAGGGAAGTGGAAAATTTTTTGCAAGAATGTTTTATTGTAGAGGAGAATTTTTTAATTATAAAGGAGATTCCAAATACAATTTTGCCTCTAGTAGCCTTTGGTATTTCTTAATTAACAGATTTTCGAGGAATATTTCTCCACTTCACTTCTGACATTATTGCCAGCGTCTTTCATAATTTAGTGAGAGGAAATGTTATATTTTTTCAACAGCGAATTTTTGAATGTAGTGAAACCGTGCGCGTTTCTAGATTGATACCGGCTTATACCGAATCTCAATTCTGAACTTATTTTGAGAATTGTCAATTGAGAAATTCACATGTTTCTAGTTTTCAATGCAATTTTTATTACTGCTACAAAGGAATACTTTAGTATTCGCAAATTATTTCTATTTTTATGGATGTATCATATTATTTAGTATATATTTATGAATAATTGCAGTTGTATTTTTGTCAATGTCAATTATCTCTGCTATTAGTTCAGCGTTTTGTTTTTTATTGAAGTCATTTTTATAATCGAGTCGGGCAAAGTGGACGAACTGAACAGATTAACGCAATTTTTATGCTATCTTTTTATTTAGTTATCTAAATTTCCAATTGTTCTATTGGAATCGCAAATTGAACGAACGAATTGAATGAGTGATTGCCCGAAAATATTTATCTTCTGTTTAAAACAAATAAAAGAAGGAAAATTTTTAATTTATTTGCATACAATATGAATACATATATTCTATATTTTATAACAGAATTCGCGGAGAAAAATTATCGCGCGATTTAGATAATTACCGTTAACATCTAAAAAAATGGAAGAATTTTGTTTGTCGTTCGCAAAATAATTATTTAATATTCACAATAGTTAATTTTGCCCGGCCACTTTTCTGGATGAAATTGATTTTTTTACGTTGTAAAACTAATAAAATGCCGCGCAATAAAATGTCTTTATTTAATTATCGAAGATTTATCTCTTATTTTTATGTAATGTCGCATAGAGATATTTATTTTGAAGAGGTGTAAGACGAGGTGGTGGTGGGGTAAAGGAATGTGGGTTTTACCTAGCTAGACCTGACTCATCGCGTCTCCTCGGAACCGGCTCTCTCGTTCCAGGACCCATTCCTTTTTATTTCCTTTCTGGATTACAAACAAGTGTCGTATAAATATATCTAATTCGTAAGTTCCCTCCTCTTCCATGATTGGTCCTGAACTCACGAGTCGGGCGGTAATTTTTGAGTCTACAGTGGAATAGCACGGAAAATTATGTGAGGTAGCGATCTCAAGTGTAAACAAATAGATCTCCATGCTGGACCCGATTGTGGCGCGAAGTGTTTGAATATGAGGGAACGAGTGGATTTGAACAAATTGGAGACTGCGTTCTACTTCGCCGCCTGGAGTGGAGGCATTTTTTACGGGCTTTATCAACTGTATCTGGCTGGATTTTGTAAATATTTGCGAATACAATATTTTTCCCAATTCATTGAGATTCTACGGTTATCATTCTAAAAAATGACGTTACAATTTTGTTCTACTGCATTTTTATTAATTTATTTTTCGCAATGAAATCTACGAAAAAAATGTTGACAATTCATTGCCCAAAAAATTTTGTTTAAGGCCCGGGTGTAATAGCTGGTAATCCTCGAAATCCCCGTAACTAATTATAAGAAAAATAATTATTAAATCATAAGCAAACCTAATTTCCGACCTCCGCGCATGGTTTCTGCAAGTCGGAAATGATGTCTGCTCACGATTTGATCAGTATTTCACGTGTAATGAGTGACGGAGACTTGGATGTGATAAATTACTGCACCCGGCCCTTAAATGCTAATTTGAGGGAAAATGATATTTTAATTGTTTCGAAAATAATTCTAATAGCATTCGAACAGAACTTGTTCATAATTTTTTATTTCTCATTAATATTCAATTTATATAAAAATTACCTGTTTCACCATTTCGTACCACCAAAAAAATTGAGAAACCGATGACTCCAATCTCTTAGATTTCCAGGACTACGACGACACCTTCAATGACTTCGCTCCCGGCTGGTCCTGGGTGGGCCGCAAACGAGACATATCGGACATCGAGTGGTTGCTCTGGATTCCCTTCATGTACCAGCTGATCCCCTGGATCACCCTACACCTGTTGTTCTCCCAGTACCTCAAGTGGTCCGAGTGCAGTAGCACGATAATCTGCTGCTGGTATATCTTAATCTCCGTGGCTTTCTTGTGTTATTATGCCGGAGGGGTGGCAATGATATTTCTCCTCACCCAGCCCTGCATCGCATGTCTGCTGACATCGTTCAGAAGCAAGAGAATAGCCTATGTCATCCACTTCGCCACCCTAGGGGTAATTCAGTTGACTCCCACTTTGGAGATTGTCATTCAGGATTGGCTGATGCTGAAGGAGAACGTCTACCAGATGATCGTAATCGCTGTCTGTTGGATGCAGTTGAGAACCATCAGCTGCAGCATCGACAACATCACTGATTACAAGCACAGGGATCTCCTGGGATTTCTGAAGAATTTCATTCAGAGCACGGCTTATTGCTTGTACCTCCCTACATTATTTCTGGGGCCATTTGTGCTTTATAGCGATTTTATCAAGGGGGTAAGTATTTTTTCAATTGTTCACTCCTGAATCGATCTAATTCAGGAGTTTTTAATTCGGCAAAAAAACTCCAGTTATAATCTTATAAAAAAATTTATAAAAATTAAAATTGAAATTACGGCCCGGGTGTAAGAGTTCGTCACCTCGATATCCCCATGACTAATTACAAGAATAATAATGATCAAATCATAAGCAAACCTAATTTCCGACGTCCGTGCATGATTTCTGCAAGTCGGGAATTATGTCTGCTCATGATTTTATCAGGATTTCACGTGTAATGAGTGACACAGATTTCGAGGTGATAAATTATTACACCCGGCCGTTAAAGTCAAAATTTTATATAAAACTGTGTGTAATGTGCCGTAATTTATTCATCTGTCGCATTGCCTAGATGAAGACACTAGATTTACCCGGTAATTTCTGTGCGAGCGTATTAATTTTCAGAGTACTCAAATATTTTTGAATATCAGTTACTCCAATACTCCCTTACGAGCATTCTGAATCTATTAGATTACGCGAGAAGTTTCATATTAAATACAAGTTAATTGAAGAAAATAATATACAATAAATTTGATATTCCAGATAGAGGGGCCTTTTAAATCATGGAAATTTCGACGATTCATTATTTTTATATTAAACCTAACGCGTTTTGCCTTTTGGATATTCTTCACCGAATTGAGCATGCATTTTATCTACTGCAATGCTCTCCAGTATCACCCGGAATTTGTTGGACAATTAAATCCTTGGGCTTTTTATGCAATGGGTTATGCAATGGGACAGTATTTTCTGAATAAATACGTCGTTTTTTATGGAATTTGGGGGGAAGTTAGCAGAGCTGATGATATCAATGCACCACCACCGCCGAAGTGTATTGGGAGAATTCATCTGTACTCCGAGATGTGGAAGCATTTCGACAGAGGGTTGTATCAATTTCTCATCAGGTAAGGAATTATTTTAAGGGTGGGAGAGAATTAGTTGAATATATGAACAGCTTCTCATCAACTATCTTTCTACGACATTTTCCATGAGATCATGAATTAATTTTCCGTAAATATAATTCAATTTAATCTCCAGATATATCTACGTGCCAATTGCGTCAATGGAAATTCCACTGAAGAAAATCCTGGCCTCGTTCATATCCTTTGGATTTGTATTTCTCTGGCATGGAGTTCAGCTATTCATTTTCACCTGGTCTTTCCTGAATTTTCTGGGACTCACCATTGAGGGAATCGTCCGATCCATTGGCAACACCCCAGGATTCGTCCAGTGGGAGGAGAAATGGTTGACGGCAAAAAATATTCGGAGATTTCATTGCATGCTTGCCAGCCCCTTGCTGGCCCTCTCCGCAATATCGAATTTTTATTTCTTCGCTGGCCAGGATATTGGGAATATTTTTTTATACCGAATTTTTCATGGTGAGAAAAATTTATTTAATGCAAAAATGTCGATTGATGATTTTTTGAAAGTACAATAGAATAAAATAATGTTTTAGACTCACCAAAAGCAGTGGGAATTCTCTTATTTCTTCTCTACTGCTGCTGTCAAGTATCTACAGAAGTGAAAAATCATGAGATACGGAAAGAAACAAACATTGAGCACAATGACATCGAAAAAAGAATGTGAAGAATGTAAAAAAATGGATTTAATTATTGTATTGTTGATAATATAAGCACGACACAAAATTATGGAGCAGTACTGCTGAATTTTTTCTCCCTAATTTCTACTTAAAAAGGCGAAAGATTAATGCGTTTTTTGGCAGAGAAACCAGAGCGATCTCAGCTAAAAAATTAATTATTTCTCTGCAGTAAGAAAATACAATACTAAGTCCATGTTTATTCCGCAATTCATTAATTTATTCCATAGGAATTTCATATTCATTACTATTTCAATAATTACACTGATAAAATACCGCAACAATTTTTCTCTGTTCGTATCGTCTACACAATTGGTTAATTTCCTATCTCATGGAAATTTCATATTCATCAACATGTCGGTGACGACATGAATGAAAAATCTCAATTGGTTTTCTTACGTTGTTAACATTTATACTGTCAAGTATTCGCAGTAATAAAAAATAAAATAAAAGCGGAAGTCTACTGTTGAAAATCACGAGCCAGACGAGCTGAGCTTTCTCTTCGCAATTTCCTCTTGCAACATCTGATCGAAGTATTTGTCTGAGGCATTCAACATCCTAATGGGGGGTGGTCCAAGGCCAGCGTCCACCCAGTTCGCGTACTTGTATTTGATCCTCTCTTCGAGTCTGTGCAGAACTGACACTGCACGGTAGATTTCGTGAATTGTGTACCCGGCTTTCGCCAGAAATTTCAACATGTCTGTGAGCTTGACGATGCAGATCTGTCTGATGTTTGGGTGACGATGAAGTAGGGATGATGCCTCATCTATATCACAGTTCATTATTTTGCTGATGTGCTCTTCGAGGGTGGTCTCGGCACCGACCAACGTATCCCAATCCTTTTTCTTCTGCTCCCATCTGAAAGAAAACGGGCATTTGTTAATAAAAAAACGCGAATTAGGATTATCGAATGGATCAACCTGAATTTTGGGATACAAAATTGAAAATTCTTAATTTTGACAGGCTCCGGAGGAATTTCATGTTAAGTTTTAGCCATTTTTCCTCGAAAAACGGAAACAGATTACCTGTTTTTTAGTTAGTTTCACATAAGGTAATAAAAGAATGAGCAATAAATTATAAATTACGAACAATAAAATACCTTTCCACAAACGTAATTGGACATCGAGCCAACCACGGCTTTATGTCTTGAATTCCAGTGCGTTGGGCTCGACACAGCCTGTCTTTTATATGATCCACTGAATAACGATAAATCGCTAGGTCACTGAGAAGATAATCTGGTTTCATACCTATTTCATCTATGCAAACAAAGATTAAGTCATGTATATACTGACATTACAGATGAGCAATTTTTGTAGAAAATACCTCAATAGAATAAATTATATAGGAAAATCAATAAAAAAGAGAATTTCCGTAGGGATCATTCCCAACCAATCATCGAAAGTTCAATAGAATTTGATAGCAAACTTTCACAGATTTGTAAGCCCTTCTTTAATCCATTTTTTAATATTCATAAAAAATTCTAATCATTTAGTCATCTTTAGTATTTTCCCAGCAGACGACTCAATGCAAAGAACTTCCTCGGGTTTAAACGAGATTTATTATTTTTTAATAAAGAACATCTGTTTGTGAATTTTTAAATTGTTTCGTAGATAATATTAATAATTTTTTTTCTCGTTTTGTTATATCGGTCTCTATATCGCCATATTGCGCGATAAATGATTCCATTAGAATTGAAAATGTTGCGGGGTCTGATCCAAAGTGACCGATAAAATTGTCACTGAGTAAACATCTCAAAGTTCTCCAACTCCAGAGATTCCTCCCTTCAAGAATTATTTCCATCATTAACATGATTGTTTGCCGTAATCCCTTTATGTAAGTACTGAAAACTTGATGGGACATAAGTCGAAGCGAGCATAAAATGTTGAGCGCGCATTATCGTTTAATGACGAACTCATCTTCGTTGACCTATTACCCTGGTCATTGTTTAACTTCTTAGTGACAGTTTTATAGGGCACAATTTTCTTGGTAGTAAAAATGTATAGAGCACAGAATAATATTCAAATGAAAGTTTGAAAGGGTTTGGAGAAGATGGAATCAATCCAATACTATGGATAATTCCTTTTAAAATTAAGAAACAGTTCTATTTTAATTTTAATTTTATACGGATATCATGAAATCTTAATTAATGAGTAATAAATAAATAAAAGTCTTAAAATAGAATTATTAATATTGATGAACATTCTGAATTTTAAATCTGTTTCCAAATTGTTGAAGTTCAATATCTTGAAATTCAGAGCAATTTAAAAATTGGAGAGAAACCATTTAACAATCAAAATTGGTTGCAAAATTAATTTTAGATATAGTGGAAAAACTTACCTATTAAAAAATCAGTAATCTCTATAACTTTACTCATTTTTAAGGCTAGAATTCCTGGATTATTGGATACAATAGTACACACTGTACTCAAGGGATACTGAAAAATCAATATGCCAAATGAATAATAGAATACAAGTTGGTCTTATCATTTATCCATTATTATAAAACAATGTATTTAGCTCGAGTCCAAAAAGAAAAAAATTGACTTGATGGAAGTCAAGGAAACCCAGCACTTCATCAACACTCACAACTTTTCCTCTTAAAATACCTTCTTCGGTAATTTCTGGCAATAAATTAATGGGAAATTCGAAAGTAATTCCTCGGTACGGTTTCTGTCACTTGAATCTCAAAGACAAAAAATCTAGAATATAATAAACAATAGCATAGCAGATGTTCTTACATTGAATCGATCCGCCAAATATTCAATTCTATTCCTGTAATTCGGGATCATAGTTTGGTCCTTCAGAGTTTTGTTAGCAAACGCTCTCAGCTCCAGAGTAGACAATTGAAGCAAGCCAATGCCACTATTGATGTCCATCTTAATTTGCTGAAGGCATTTTATTTTCTGCTGCACATTGTCCGGCTTATCAGCGAGTGCTTGGACATTTTTCCTGATGGTGGTTTTGAAAGCACCGGCCGAGCGTATTATCTGGTAATTCTTGAGCAGTGCAGACTTTGTTAAATCATTGAGAGCCACCCACTTCCTCGTCAACTTGAGAGCAGTGTCTCTCTGAACGTCCAGGAGATTCATGAGAGTTTTCACTGAAGTTGTATGTCCAGTGACACACTCGTCCAGGAATTCTTCATACGTTTTCACCTCCTGGTAATCAATGTCAGACGAATTTTCGGCCTGTACCGGGGTATAACCTCTCCCCGTATGCTCGAAACGCTTCAGCGTCTGCTGGGGGAATTGTCTGACCCAGGGGTAGGCATTTTGCTTCAGGAGATTTTGCACTAAACACCAAGTCAAGTTCCTCGACATCTCTCTCTTATTTACGAGAAATCATTAGCTTTACTTTTTTTTATTATTTTCGAGGGATTCTTTCTCGACCGAAAAAGGAGGTTAGGTTTACTTACTCAAATGTTCGACGTTTTGGAGAGCGAGGTCGCCACTGGGTGCAGCGGGAATAGCATTCGAATTTTAAATTAGAGGATCAATGTAAAGAACAATCTTGAGAGGAAAAAAAACGGCGTACTTTTTAAATTATTGCTATCGTAAATAAAAAAAAACGTAACTCATCATAATTCAAAGTTTGAACTACTGACGGTGTCACTTTTTCGCGTGCATTAATAATTTTTCATCTATTGAAAAAATAAATCTGCATACGATTCAGTGTGAGCCTCAGATCCGACAAAATTTGATTACCTCTAAAAATTAATTACTGTATTTTTTTTCTGTCGTAAAGAGACTTTTATTTCGACGTTTTTGCATCTCAAGAAGAATTACTTGACAATCACCCTCAATTCAGTCTTTGTCAAGCCTCCCCCCACTCTCTCCTTCTACAAAAACTAATTACCCCCTGAAAGCCCGATCGTAAATGAACAACACCACCCCTCCCCCCGCCGCCGCGCTATAAAATACGTAATCACTCGAATTTGCAAGCCAAAGGCGCCCGAAATGAAGGAACAGTGTATTTCATTTTACCTCCTTTGTACGATCTCCAGTTGAATCCTCGCAAAAAAAAAATCTTCGAAAAGAAAGCAAAGAAGAGATGGTCAAACGAACGTTTCCTTCCATCTCTATTTTATTTTTCCCTTCAACCTAAAGGAATGCAAAGGAGTAAACTCGCTCGAGAATTCGCTGCTCCATGGCCACTCGGGTTGAGAACAAGGGGTGTCAAGAAAAAAAAAAGAGAACCGAGAGAATGATAAAAAAGAGGGAGAGCTCACAAATAGGTCACTAATTGTGTGGTCTTTCCTGGTAAGAGGACTCCTCGAGTGCTCTCCTCGTGAATAAAAGGCAGGCTAAATTGAGCTAAAATTATTTCAGCAAATATTTGTCTGAAGTAAAAATTCTCATTTCTGTTATGATGAGCGATTAAAATTTGAAAATTGTTTTATTCAATGTAAGATCCAATGGCTTGTCCAGGAGAAGGACTGAGGTATCGAAGGACGTGTTTATATTACAGAGAAAATAATATAAAAATTGATTTACCATTCAGTAATTAATTTACAACTTTTTTTTAGGACTAGGAGCTTTTTACAGCTTTTGCCTTCAGCTCACCCGGAGACCTCATACTCGTCAGCAAAGGATAGGATTTTTGTCGGGCTTATGATGAAATATTCAATTAGCAAGGTCTAAAGGAGCGAACGTAATATAGAATAGACGGTCGGATGACTTCGGCGGGTGGCGAAGAAGAAGTGCCAGCGGCAGTGGCCGGGGAACGGGGGTTGCAGAAGATGGAGGAGGACGGGGTAGCCCCCGGAACTTTATACCTTTGTGGGCACTATGCGATGCAAGCAGCCGTGTTTCATGTGGACGGTGTGCTTGAGCCACATGAATAAATTCGTTTCTCGCATACCTCACTTACCCACGATTCTCTACTTTTGCCACTGACAGGGGGCAATGGCCGTGTTTGTTTCTGTTGAGCATGAACAATAATAAATAATTATTGATGCTGAGGAGGCATTAAAGAGCCGGGAAATTTATCTCACGAGGAAATTCGCGGAAGTGACTTTGCTCGATTTTCAAAAAATTAAAAAATGAGAGAGAAAAAGCGAAAGGATAAATTTCTCCCGTCTCATAGCTTTTGAAACATTACCCCGAAAAGTAAAGACCAATGGGATTGCATTTTCTTTTAATAAAATCGTTAATCCCTCTTGGACGACAAGAGAAAAAAAATTAGAAATTTTCTGCCGAAGAACTTTACATCGAAAATAGATTGTTCAAATAATTTGTATATTTGGGATCTTCCACAGAATATTTTCTACTGAATTTTACGAGAAGAAATTTAATAGAAGCCCCGACAGAATTGTCCAACAAATTCGCCTGTACTTTCGATTAATTTTTTGTTTTCACGTGTAAACATTCAGACAAGATTATTCCAAAAAATACAGAGCACGTACCGAAGATAGCACTCTCGGTTCTCTCCCGATAAGCGGATGTCACGATGGGATCTCCCGACAATGCAAATATTGCATCTTCGGAGGAAGGAATACAGCGAGCAATGTCTGCAGGTAAATCCTTTCACCTTCTTGTCTGTCAGTGAGCGTGTACCAGCAGACCGTGGCGTTAGAAATTCATAGCGCTGGCAGGTTGAGCGGGAATCAATGTCTCTCGCACTGGGAAAAGTTATTTGTATCGTTGAATTGTCAGTGAGTGAAGCCATTTCCCCTGTGCCTCGCACATAAAATGAGTATAGATAAAAAAAATACTAATACTAATAATTTAAAAAAACAAAAGTGTAATAAACAAAACTGAGTGAGTAAATTAAGTGCGTATTTAGCCTTCAACTGGTTCTCTCAATTTCCCCTTTTTTTTGTTTATAGATTAAACTTTAGAAACGCGCGAGAGCGATAAGAAACATACGTCACTAGCTTTGAATTGTGGTCTCGTTTTCCGTGTTCTCGCTTACCAATTGCCATGTACATACATCAACAGGCGTCCCTGTGGACTGAGAGAGTGCTTAGAAACAATAGCTTTTTAATTGTGATTTTTGTTAATTGTGGCCAAGTGTGGTTAATTTGAGGTTAATTAATTTAATTTAGTAATTTGCACTCTGGGCTTTGGAACAGGTTAGAATAGGCTGATTTGAAAGAGCTAACGGAATTCACGATCGGCACAAATAAAATGGGTATTGACACCGAGACATTCTGCTTTCACTGCATCTTTATGCGCTCAGACTACCCCCACTCCAGGTGTCTTGCACGAATACCTGGGCAATCGCGACCCAGTTTGATATTCCTCTGCTGTTTGCCAGCATGTGTACAGCTGTCTTGTCCGATAAGAGAGCCGGTTAAACAAAAGTCGCATATTGTCAATGCTGAAATATGGAAATGGGACGGTTCGAATGATAACAATGATTCAATGGAGTGAATACACTTGTGGTTATTGTCTGGAGTCGATGATTGTGTGCTCGGAAAAGGAAGTGGAGCGCGGCTAATCTTGTGCTGTGTTTAGAATTTATTTCTCATGCAGGTTGACTTTCGGTCTCGATGAGATTATCTCTCCACTGGCTCTGAGGGAACTCCGGGGAAAATTACGAAATTTTATCGAGCGGAATTTTTCAATTTGAAATTTTTCTAATCATCACGACGATGGCTTTTTTTTTATTTGAATTTTATTCGACAGCGTTTGTACTGAGTGTTTTTTTAAATTCTTTTTTTTTTACTGTTGGAAAAAAATGGAAATTGTATTGAAAAAAAATGAAAAATGGGAGAGGAAATTGAATTTTGAAAAAATATTAAAAATATTGGCGAAAGGACTGAGAGAAACCACATAAAAAATTTCATTAGAAATTAAAACTTTTCTTGTAAAGAAAAAAACTGCTGTAACTCTAGCTCAATTTTCCAGTTCTCTCGCACTAACCACTGGATTCCCTAACATCGTACCCCACAGCCATTGAATTTTACCGCAAATCAACAGGACAAGCGAGCCGAGAATAATCACAGCGATATATACGCTTCAGAGACACCCGTTTTTTGCATTAAAAAAAAAACTAGGGGTGGCTGATATGCTGGCGCGAATCCTTGGCGTGCACGCCTTTTTCGACCAATGACCCGCGCTCAATTTTTATACCTCGTTGGAGGCATTCTGTTTCTGTGTGAGCTCATATCCCTCTCCGGCTCTCTCTCTCTCTCTCTCTTCCTATCGCAATCCTAGGCTTTTTTTGTTACAACTGTCGGCTCCACTTTCCCTCATCTCTCCCTCACTCGGCATCCCCTTCCTCTGTATATTCAGTCGTGTTGCTTTATTCATTGCTTCGCACTGTGGATATTTTACTGCTGCGGCGCCTGCCTCGTGGTTATCCACTCCCCAATATTTTTTTTTATTCCCAGGAGAAGCCTCGACATTTTTTTCATTCCCCGAATTTTCATGGGATTTTTATGCTCTTTCATCACTTTTTTGGGATTTTGGGAGAGATTAGGGGCGACTGGGATAAAAGGGGCATTTCAAATTTTTTTTTTTGTAAATTTTGAAAGCTCCGTCAATTGTTAACGAAATGGAGTAACTTTTCGCTCCTTGAAAAGAAGGGCACCCTCTCAAGAGCTCAATGAATCGATTTATTTCTGGGTTGCGAATATATTTGAATATTTTTTAAGCGGCCATTGTCTACCAGAAAGTTATTTCGGGACGTTCATTAACTAGTTCGGGAATTTTAAGGGTGTACAACCAATCGGTAGATATGATTTCTTTGCCGTTATAGAAAATTCTCTAGTTTTTTTTTTTGCTATTTTTGATGATAGTGTCAATTGTGTGCAGAGAAAACGATCAGTTACTTCTATTCGTTCGGAGGGGGTCTTTTGTGATTACCGGGATCAATGGAATATTTTCCATTCATCTATCCAGCTATTCTCGTGGAAAATATATTCTAAATGTACAGAATATCTCACAGAATTTCTGATAATGGAGAGAATATATCGAATGTATTTTTTTTAATGCAAGAAATAAATTTACTTCCGCCAAAGTTCAACAGAAATCCAATAAAAGTTACAACATTCTTTACCAAATTGGAAAAACATGTAGAAAATGTAAAAAAAATATTCGTATATCTTCTTTAAACTTATAAACTGGTATAAACAATAATGTAACTCAAAAGTGTTATATTTTTGAGTAGAATTCCCATCATTAATTCCTGAAAAATCTTGAAAAAATACAGAAAAATGAAAATGAGGATAGAACGTCTTTAAGGGCCGGGTGTAATACTTTATCACCTCGAAATCTCCGTCACTCATTACACGTGAAATACTGATCAAATCGTGAGCAGACATAATTTCCGACTTGCCTTGTAATTAGTCACGGGGATTTCGAGGTTACCAACTATTACACCCGGGCCTTAAGCCCCGCTACCGGCAAATAAAACAAACGGAGAGGTCAGTGCAGTGCATAATATGAATGGAAATTTGAAAAATGACACACGTGAAGGCACGCTGGGTTGATGACTGTGCAATTAGCCTATTGGAAGGTGCAAAGGGGAACGGAAGCTGTTTAGAAACAGAGAGTGACGAGGCCAGTGACATTGAGGAACTCCCTTTGATTCAGGATAAACAGCGTTTAAGACCTCGAATTGCAGGCATGACGCAAGACGAGAATACGCGGATTAATCGCAGTAGCTTTGACATGGGATCACGCTCGGTGAGTCTTAAACTATTGTTTATTTCAACATTTCTTGACAAGTGGAAAATAGCTATTTTCGCAAGGGAGATTTCCAATAGCTAATGGTCTTTTTGTCTGCCTTTGGAAGATGAATTTTGAGTTTTTTACGTAATTTTCGTACATTTTTATAAAAAAAGAATATTGACGAAAATAGGCGAAAAGACGAAAACATCTCAAACGTCTCAAACGAAGAGTTTAAAAATATTTGCAGACTTTTACTCCACGAGAAAAATAGAAAAACCAATGAATCCAAAAATTTCGGGGGAAAATTTTTATAAAAAAAGGAGTAAAAAAATTCTCATTGTCGGAGATAATTAAAATAAAATGTACGCGATATACCGAAACCCCTAAGTACGCAAGATGGATATTTATTCATGTTTAATTCAAACAATTTCTCCAGGTGAAATGTTCTCATCAATCCCCCACCAGAAAATAGACCAGAACTTTCTCATTCCGCTGTTCCTCCAGCATTACCATAATCACAAAGAACATGAAAACATGTGGAGATGATTGCAATTTGAATCACAATGATTGTCATTTGCGGGCACTGGTAAATTGAGACAAAAGGATATTCGCTCGTTAGGAATGTGAATCAGCATTAGCTGTAGTTGAGTAATTTGTTATTCCCATGGATGAGAATAAGAGCCAAAGGCCTCTGCACACCCCCAATTCCACGTTTAAACCATCACTGGGAGTGGTGAGATAGGATGAGCGGAGGGGGAGGGGATCTGAACTCTGCGTGGTGAATTTTAACGAGGGCTTTTTCACCGAGGATAAATGAATCCGGTGTACTTTATATTATACTATGTGCACAGTGCAGACTCCTATCCTGGCAAAATTCCCCAGTTCTGTGGGTATTATCCGAAATTGTGGTTATTACACAGTATTTTTCTTTCGGATGGAAGCATTTTGAACGGTCACTTTTTCCGGTGCTCTTCATCTTTTTTTTTTTCAGAAAATTACTGGGAATATCGTCAAAGTGGCAATGGTTTTCGTAATTTTTCGCTGGAGAACGCCAGGGATCTCTTTGCATGATAGAATAAAAATTGAAAATTAGTGTTTCCAATTGCGAAAATTTTGGTGAGGGTACTCGAGCAAGCTGGATTAATTGCAGAAAAAAGAAGATCATTTTTTGCTCTTTTCCCCTATATTTTTAATGCAAAATAATAAAGAAAACGTACGCGACTTTTTGAACTGCTAGAGAGCACGATTAATTTATTATTAATAAATGAATGAATGAATTATGAATTTTTGAAAAAAAGATCACTCCATCCGGAATCTTGTGGAAATCACCAGAAAATGTATTATCAATTTTTTAAAAATATTCCCATTGAAGAGAAAATGTGGAATTGAAATGCTGATAATCCATTTTATTTCAATGAAATTGTGCTCCACGACATTGAAATGTTTTTGTAAATTGATATAAAGTTGGTACAAAGTTGCAAACTTTTTGAATGAGTTTTGGGGTTTGGGTTTTGTCACTTAGCCGAAGGCTGAATATCCCTCGCTAATCTCACATCTGAACTACCCCGTCCAATTTGGTCCTTTCGAGGCTTTCTAACCTGGTAAACTAATTTCAGCACTTCTGGTTCCGGTTAATCCTTATCTTGAGTACTTCTATATGACCTTTCGGTTAGTTTGAGGTCGCAGTGAGGTTGACTCATCCCTCATGGGATTCTGGGACTCATACACCGAGAAAATTTTAGTTTCTAGTTCCTAGAGTGAAATTATTAATTTTTCAATTTTAATATCTCCCCTACCCCACGGAAAACTCCCCGTAATTCACCAGCAATTTCATTTATAATGTCCAAACATTATCCGAATGAGGCTCGACCGAGCAAAATATAAATAATTCAATTTTAAAATAAAAATCTTTAACTCAAATTGAGCCTGTATATTGAAGCGTCAAATATGAGTATTAAATTCATCCGAAAAATCTTAACAAATTATTTTTCAAATAATTTTGTTCGTATCACGTGTAGACAGGGTTCGTTGGCTCGTGGGATTATATCCCTCGTGGAAAAACACTTTTCATCACGCTGTGTCGGAAAAGTAACTTTTCTGTCACTCTCCGCTTCGCGTCGGGTCAACACGAGTCAAAAACCACTTTTTTCACGAGTTACGAACATAATTTTTCATCTCAATGTGTCGAAAAACTCCGCTTCGCGTCGAGTGACTGAAAAGTTACTCACAGCACGATGAAAATATAATTTCTTCTCCTCTGAACAACTGGGGATAGAGGTCTTTTTATCATCAAATCCGATGTCTATCCTCTCCCCTTTACAGCGAGAAGGAGGAGGGGCCAGGGAATTACTCGATTGAGGAAAGATGATGAGTTAATCATAGCATTCCTCGTAATCTCACGTTTCGTCTTTAACTGCTAGTCAGGGACAATTTGCCATCTCGAATTATCCGCAATTATTCAACTCGTGTGTGTGCTGTATAACTGTGCGTGCTGGTGAATATAGATAGTCTATGTACTCAGCCGTTGTCCTCGGATCGTGGGGAATCCTCTTCAGCCAACCACGCAAACTGAGCGACACTTGTAATTGCCTTGAGTCCTCTGTTTTGATGCAACAATGAGGCAATTCAAACGAAGTCAATTCTTTCTCATTGAAATATATCATTCAGGGCATATAAACGGTTTCCCGCGGTTACTGTGAAAAGAAAATTTTTAAAAACCCTCCAATGCTCGTGACGCCAATACCTCGACTGCTAAATGTCACTCCTCCTCACGGCAAATATTTATTCTCACCCATTCAAAGCATTTATGACGTTTTCTACTTTAGATGGTAACCGTATAATGGCCGAGATGAGGAGGTGATGTTGAAATTGGGTCAAAAACAGTCAGAAAAAAATTACCCGAAGATAATACTTTCGTAATATTTTGAAAAATAATTTTCCAGTAAATTCTACTTCCACGGATAGTTTGCATTAATAATTTGATCTAAAAATACAATTTTATTTGTTTCTTTCGTGCGACGCGAGGACTGAAGTTACATTTCGACTATTCAATTTGTAAACACAAGAATTAATTTTCAAAAAGACTAACAATGAGAGTGTGACAGTAAATTAGTAACTTTGCACGAGATACTTGTCTTTGTACTTTACGCTGCGCTTACGCTTTCATGAGCGATATTATTCTCTGATGAAATTAATGATTTAGGGAATCATCTTATTATTCGCGGTTTGAAATTTTGTCTGATCAAATGCGACAATTTCTGGCTCTTCAATATTCATTCCCCTCGAAATCCACGAGTTCGCGATATATAATATCACATATAAGTCTACATTAAAATTCTGGGAATGATTATAGTATTCCCAGAGGCAAGGACATTATAACGTATTCATAAGAAAAGTTCTGATATGCGTTTTGAGGAATTGCCTCTCAGTTCGGTCTCGCATATCTGGCTTCAGCTACATCAGATTTTGAGTCAGACGTTTCGGCTTTGAAAGCTGGGTCAAAATTACTAAACTTTACGATCGGTTTTAATCAGACCATCTATCAGGCCGAGGAGATAGAAAATCATTCGTCGGGTTGGGATTTTTTAAGTGATAAAGCCAATATTAATTTAATAATTCATTGAATCATTTAATCATGGTTTTTTACTATCATTGGAATCGAGGGATTTTTTCTAAACATATCAAGTATCAAGTGGATATTGAAACCACTCGAATGACACTCAGCATTTCTTCAAGCAATGACATTATAACATATTCATAAGAGAAGTTTTCATACGCGTTTTTTGCAAATTGCCTCTCATTTTACACTTTCCGCTAAAAAAAAAAATCCAGCCCGGGTATCTCTTTTCCGATCGCAATGGCAAAGTTTTCCCGATGGGAAACTTCCCCAACTGAAATAACGAAAAAAAAAGAGCGACAAAAGAGGGACAAAAACGGAGAAGAAAGAACACATCTAGATGTAAACTTTAAATCCCCTGATTTTTTTTTTTCGTTTTCAGAGAAAGATATTCCTACGGACGCGTCATTTTTCCATTCCTCTGTTTAATTCTTCCGCCGTCTCTCTATGTGTACAAATATTTTTTATCCCAGTTCGCTTTTCAACAGATACTGTTTCCAGATAAAGCACTGAAACAATATCTCCTCATCTCGTTTTCATTCCGTATTTTTCAGCATGTGTTTTTTTTTCTCCCTCGTATATGTCCATTCCATTGGATATGGAGCAACGTCGAAACTCAACTGGTGCACCTGCACTCTCAGTAACTGGTCTGATTACCATAAAGCTCGGCAAACACTAGGTATTTTTGTTTCTTTTCGGCGATCTTTTCTCTCCCGCACCGCCACTTCTTTTTCTCTCGTCTGCGAGGCTATCTTCCTCATTTGCCGCATAACAAATTGCAATTTTTCCATTCCAAGCGTCTGGCTGTGGAACATTCTGCAACTACTGAAGCCATTCAAAACAGGAATATTTAGAGGACTGAAAATGAATTCACGTCATGAGTATGCAAATCTATGGTACCTCATTTGTGTAAACAATTAGGAATTCTGGTGTACAATGGCTGGTTTCGCCTGGTCGCCTGTGCAAAATTGAATAATTAAGGAGAAGATCATCCCCTTTACTTAACAAAATACTTTTTTAATATTTTTTTAACGAATTTTTTTTCGTGTGACATGCGCATAAAAAAATTAATAGTAAATTCTAGTGAATTGGAGAAAAAAATAGTATATTGTGCAACTAGTGCGTAAAGTAGCACTTTTTCGCACGAGTGCTAGGCGATCACACGAGGCGATTGGTCAACATTGGTGAGTTGATACGGTTGAATAAATCAACACCTGTAATTTTCCGATTCGATAATCTCTAGATCTGGCAAAACAAAGAGGAAAAAAACCTGTTCATGAAAATCCATAAAACTTTCTAGTGACTGGACCAGGTTTTTCTATTAAATTCTCTCGTACATGAGATAATTGAAAGATAAATGTTTTTTTTTTGTCTTTCAGACCTTTTCATTCTTCCATCTGAGGAGTCTTCCGTTGAATTTTCCATCGGGTTGTAAAGTCCTAGAAAATTAATTAAGACGAGAAGACAATGCCCTCCGGGAGTTTTTCGTCTGTATTTAATCCCACTAGAGTCCGTCGAAGAATCGTAAACGTTGTCCTCCGTGCGTTTTGGATGGGACCAACTTTTAATTAAGTTCCAACCGCGCGTGTTTTCATCGTTGTTTCACGGGAAGATTCATAGAATTGGATAGGGGCAGTCCTAGTTGGAGATAGTCGTGTGGAAAATAGACTTGGTGGATTTTTAATTTGTTTACTCAAGCTGGTGAAAATTTTTCGCTCCCCTGAACAACGAAAATACAGAACAATTGCTAATTGGGAGGAATGAGGGAGGGCATGAGCTTTCATTGTTTGGAGGTAAATGGGTTTTGTTTGGGAACTCATTAGAAATGGAGCGCCAGATCGCATCTGAATGGAAATTGTTAACTTCTCAATTTGATAATAGCGATCATTCAAATTTTTTTTTACATTATTCCATTGGGTAGAACATTTTTTTTTCAGATAAACTCATTTCCGTATTTGTTTTCACAGGGCCAATTAATATTTACGGCAACAAATATTAGTTTTTTTTTTTCAGTACAAAAATCCAATTGTGATAAGTGGCTTTGGAGAGCAGTAAATGGATATGCCCTAACGATCTGACCGATATTACCTTTTTTTCCCTGGTAACCTCAAACTGATAAATATCCTTTTTATGCTCTTTTTCGAGAGGGTGATTTTTCCCCCTTCCCTTACTGTATACAATATCGAAGCCCATTGAGTCCGGAGTTATGAAGCGCAGTTATTGGCGTGGGGTTGCCGCGTGAGAGCGGAACACCGTCATCGACGGTCGCAATATGATCAGCTCTCGATTTTTCATTTTATTCATGCAAATAGAGTTACTTTTTTTACTGTCCACCCATTCGTGGGTTTTTGCGTAGCGAAATTATTGAACGTCATCAATTGTCCATTTTATTTCTCGGATTTTTCGGCTGCGGTATTTGTTGGCGTGTTGAGGGGCGTCTCGACGAATTTGCGATTGTTTCAAAAGTATGAGTAGTATATGAATTGATAAAGTGAATTTTGGTAAATAAGCCCCACACCCCGTCCCATGGATTTTGTTTAAATTTTGAGGGGGTATAATCGATGGTTAACATCGTCCCGAAGGGGTTGCACTATCGACAAATCACAGGAGTCACTCTGGTGAGGGAGTGCCACTGGGTTCTCACTGTAAGCACTCCCGTAAACAATATAAAAATTTAAAAAATACTCACTATCGCACAAATCACTGATCTCCTTCACCCGAACTTGTTCCAAACGTAACTGAACCAAAAGCAATCGAAATTGGGGGAGTTGAGCCCATATACCAAGGTAAGCACTTGTGCCAGCCTGTGTTTTGATTTTGTTCTGGCCGATAGCTTTTCCATTATTTGTAAACATTGACCTTATTTACATTTCTCACATTTTCCGGCACTTTCAGTTTAATAATATCCAAACCCGATTCTGAAATATTGATTTTTGAGTTCAGTAGCTCAAGACTTGTCAAGTGGAAACAACATCAGGTAGACATTTTACAGATTTTTTTCTATTTCTTTTTTAGATTAATAAATTGTGGACGAGGAACAATATAAAATAATCATTTTGTAATAATATGTATTTTTTCAATAAGAGAAGATTGATTTGGTGGAAGGAAAGAGCCGTTGGTGAAGTTTAGACATCTCAAAATTTGAAAAATTTGTTGATAAAAATATGAAAATGACGTAATGAAACGATAAAAATCTGCGTTTGTTGAGTATTTCCCGATTTAATTACCCAGCCTATAACTCAACTCGGGCCATTTAACGTGCTCGGCAAAGCCCGGTGATATACGACGTCTGGTTAGTGCTACCCTGGATACCAAAACCTGTCTCCCCCTTTGGTACACACACACACACACACACACATCTCGAGATAGGGATCAAGAGCCGTGAGCTTTCCGTCATTTCCTAACTGCTGGGGATCCTTTAGCCTGTTTATATCTCGTTAATCGTAACTTCTACCGGTGGTAGACGCGCTCGGAGGGTTTCATTTGTTTGAAGGCGGATGAGAATTAGAAATGGAAATGGGTATTTCCAAAAATTTTCATTCGAAGTAAAATTAACAATGCGAATAATTTTCAATTATTTACAATAATTAAAAGAAAGTGATAGCACGTCCTCCGAGAATCTCTTCTATATTTATTTTTAAAGATCAATTGTTACAAACAATTTTAGCTTTAGCGATATTTTTCATTGAAATTTCTCCTCACAAATGCCCTATTTTTTTTTTTACAAAGATTGTTTTTTTTTATAGTAGCTGCCGCTCTCCCAAGTCATATTCCCAATCTGTAATCCAGATTTACGGTTCCGGTGACGAAAATTAAGGATCATTCTTCTCGGACAACCTTTCACCCCCCCGTGAATCATGAATTACGTCTAGAATTAATATTGCGTTGACGGGACAAGTGAAAATATTGTCCTTCCACGGCTCGAAAACGAGTGAGTAACCCATGAAAATGGGGCGTATATATTCCGAGGAAGCTTCTGTCCTTCGACTCAAGTACGCAGCTTGATATCTCATAAAATCCTCGAGCCAAGAGCCGTGTCGCTTATTACAAACTGAGCATCCCTCATATTTCTCGTTAGCCAGCTTCCTAGTTCAGAAAAATTTCCTCCCCTTCGCAACTTTGCAATCTATTTCTTGTGGATTGTCCACTATCCTTCATACTTACGTCAGAACGGAATTTTATAATTGTTGAACTTTTATTGTTGCCGGATGACGGAGAATTCACCGAAATGGCGCGTGTCTCAAAATCACCTCCAGAAAATGACTTCACATTTTAATTCTATTGATTTTTTTTTCCCATGGAATATTTTTGAATTGACAGAAAATTTAGGAAAAATTTTTAATGCAATTTTTTTCACTGGTCTCGTGATTGGGGAAAAAATATATGCAAAAACGAAGAATTGTTTCTGATTCTGGTGGTACTAGTCGGCTCTGGCGGTGAAAGCTCCGGCTCAAATTTCTACAATCGAATTCTCATGGCAACTTGCAACGAAACACTGACACTCGATATCTGCCAATGAGTTCGCCAGTATGAACTCTCAATGGTTAGACGTGAAGAGGATGTTCAATGGCGAATATCACATTCAACTAGAATCCAATTATCCATGGAACTAGAACCCTCTGGCGGAGTTTTTCTGTTCCATCCAAATCGCAATGCGATGCATTGATATTTGAAATTGTATGGTCAATACGTAATGGTCGGTAATTCTGTCAGTTCGATGAGGCGAAATCTGAAATAATTCGGTTGAATCGAATAAGCTTCATTTTGTTCGCACTTGAGTGTAATTATTATTCCCATTTTGTCAATATAATTCAACGGCTCGATTATTCAAATAAATTCAAAGAGATAGTGTTCGTTGAAGATTGAAAAATCACGTACGAAAAAATTACATAAAAAATCATGACGAATTGGTTGGGAGATTCCGTCGGGTTTGCACTGAACTTTTTTTCAACATTTTCTGTAGAATAAACCGATAGAATTGAAATTTTCTCTACAAATTATTTTAGTCATTTTTAATAAAAATTCTTCGGCATAAATTTGGAGGTTTTTTCTCAGAAAAAAACTCTGAAAAAACCTGTCCTCTGTTTATTCCCAGAAAAAACCTGTCCTCTGACAAGAAAAATAGAGAGGAAAAGCCGGTAGGAAAATTAATTTCGACGAATACTTGGAGAAACTATGGACAATAAAAAGTTTTAAGAATTTGCGAAATGGCAGAATTATTCCATGCAGGCTAAAATTGCCGGAAAATCAATAGACAGTCACTAGAACTTCCCATCAAATTAGCCAGCTTTTGTACTCCGACTTTGTCATGCGCCATTTTTGAAGTAACAAAGATAGAAAAATTTAAAAATCTCATAATCCTCCATGAAATTTCTATCTGAGGCAGCGATGCTCCGTCGATTATTTATGTTCCACGTTTGCCGGTTGAATGACGAGAGATCGATATCGCCGTCACATTATAGTCCGCCACACAACTGGGCTCCATGGAAAGGGTGGTTACTGATGGCTTCGACTGGATACGTGTATTATTCATAAATTTATGCAAAGTACCGGGAATGATCGATGGTAACTTGATTCGGCAGATTAATAGCCAGTCAATCCCTTCTCGTGTCGTCAAAGGGATTCGAATCAGTTGGGAAGCATGATTAACTAACTCTGTATCACTTTCATTCAATCAGTCCGACTGCTGTATTAAATGCTATTGGCAGAATTAATTCGACACTCGGTGAATGGTGAATTTCCCGGATTAAAAAATTTACGCGAACAGTTGTTGGAGTTTGTGGCCTTGCCTTGACATTACTTCGTTGAAATAGAGTCGGATCGATTGTATAAAAGAGTGTTGACAAGCTTTGATAGTTCTTCAGAAATATTTTCAACAGAACAACTATTACAACTATTACTTTTTTTTTCGAAATTCACCAATAAAAAATTTCGCTCGTCTAATCTCAATAAACTGCCGGATTTCCAAAAATCTGCGTTCGAAAAATTGATTAAAAATAGAACGAAAATTATTACTTTGTAATAGACGACTGGATTAAAGTGATAATTAACGAAATTAAAAAACCCAAGAGGCAGAAGTGAATGAAATTGTCTGCCAGTGACGGCCGGGCCTGTATGGGCGCTCCAATCAACATTCCAATCTGCTTATAAGGCAATTATACGCTTAGCTGTGCACTTGGTCGAGCCAAGGGCTTTGAGCTCTACCTATAAAGCTATTGGTTATTGGCCTGTGCTTAGCAAAACAGATCAGGGGATATCTATAGCAAACGTTATATTGGCTACATCGAGCCTATGTATTTGATTAGGCGTGATGGCTATGTATGTTTGGAGCCTGGCGTCTCTACTCCCGGCGTTTCTACATGGCACAGCTGTAATACGAACCAAGCGACAGCCACAAATTGTAGATAGGCGTCTACGAGAATCGTATGCAAAGCTCGTGGTTGGCAAACCCACCACCCCCTCCAGCCGTTTCAGGAAGCATCGGGTATCCTCGAACGTACTGTGTCCTATCGTCTGGCATCCATGTGCCACGTACCCACGGAATACTTTTATCCCTCATTTCTCTCGTGATAAGCTTCTCTTTGTGTCCCATGAATATTCTGATCTCTAATATTTCTTGGGGGCATGCTCCCCAGGTGAAACCTCGGATGACGTATTCAGAGTAGGAGCGCAGTTGGGTTGCACCCGGTGATGTATCCTATTTCGGAATCCTTACGAGTGTTTCATATCTGATGGATGGTGGGAGGGAACTGATGATGGATCTCGGCCCGAAGCACCGTAACTGTTGCGCGCTGAGAATGCTTCCTTTCCCAGGTGCACTGTGAAAATTTTCACCTGCTAAAACGGCTTCAGTTGTACTGAGGGAAAAATATATCTTTGACAAAGGAGATTTAGTTGGTACGAGAAAATATTTTCTTGTCAATTTAAAAACATTCACAAGTTCGGGAGACATTATTGGGAAGCAAGTTTCGAGCCTCTTGCCTCGAGAAAATCCGCAACTGCGGCAACCGCAGCATGAGTCTATCCATACATTCGTGTCGTATTAGGATGAAATATGATTTTTTTTATTATCATTTTGTTATTATATTGAAGCCTTCGGGGAATGTCGAAAACAATTCGAACGAGTAAAATGATTTCTCACTGTCTTTTTTTTATTAAACTATTTTTCTTTGATGAGAATTTATGAGGATCTATTGGGATAAATAATATAATATGCTCGTTGCAATTTACCGATGCTGGTAGCCCTTTCAGTTCCTCTCAGCGTATATGATTCTTTTCTATTTGAAAAATTCGATATCTAGTTTCTCAATGGCACTCACTTCTCTCGTTCGTTTTTCCCTATCAATAAAATTTCCGAATTCCAACTGTTCTCAATGCCTCTCGTTTCCGCTTCGTTGCAGGCTCTCGGCATTCCTGATTTGTTAATTCTCCGGGAACTCGATCCTGGGATTGCCTCGAGGCTAGACAATTAAGGGAGAACAATGGATTTTTTTTATGGCGAGGCTTCGTAGATCCCGAGGGGGGCTGTCAAAATCACTCGAAATTCGTACACTCACAGAAGGATTGCAGCGTTCTGAATAGGAGTTATAAATATGTTGTGAATTGTCGGATAGGATACGAACAAGTAAAATTATTTTACTGGTCAAGAAATGATTTATTTGTAAAAAAAAACAATCCAAATCTCCCATTTATTCCCATTCGAAAGTTAAATTTAATCAAAATTTGTATCGATCCGATATTGCCCTCAGAACCTGATTGAGATGGAATCGACGTCTTTGCATCTTTGACATTATTGCCTCTCTCTCCTATTTCCGTACGTATATTCTAAAAAAAATTGTGACGAGGGTTTTACTTCAAAGCCCCTCAATCCCTCTTTTCATACTCTAAAATCAGTGCATTATATATGAAGTTGCCAAGCGTTTTGTTGCGCTTTTATCCACAAACTGGTGATTCTCGGTTCCTCTTTCTGGAAGAGGAAAATGAAATAGCTTTGAAGAAAACTTTAAGGAGCTTTTCAAGTTTCTTGCAATATTCACTCGCTCGTCACAATTGTTCTTTTTTTTTCTTATATATTTTGAAAATCAAGTCTCACAAGTTGAGTGAATCGTTTCGCCCAGCATGCAGTTGTGCGCATGAGGATAGTTTCCGGAATACTCTGGTAACCGCTTGTTGTGGAGTTGACTGCGAGCCAGTTTTGATATGTTATAGAAAAGTTACTGACATCAGATTGACCAGATGTCGAATTCACACGTTACGGACTCTCTGGTTATTTTGAAATGTGTATTTCTAAAGTGTTTGTTGTGACTGTTTGTCGTTGAGAGAACTTGAACTTTTTCCATTAACGGAAAATCAATTCACCCCCAAGAACTTAAACGTAACATTTTTTTTTCTGCGAAATTGTCGCTTAGATTTTTCTATTTGAAGTAATGACAACAACTAGTGGAGGACAACTGACAAATGAAAGCAAGTAGTGGACAATAATGTCTCGATGACACTTAAAGTACATCTTATCGTTGGAAAAGCTAAGCAGCGCCAATAGCTGGAGCAAAGGAATTGAGAGAAAGCCGTAAAAACCGAAGAAGGCATACGGCGAAACGGAGGAAATAAAATAACAATAAGAATAATAATAATTAGAGATGAAAATCTCATTTGTTTGCGGAAAAATTAACAACTTATTTTACACTTTTGCCACTTTGAAGGTTAACCCAAGTCTTTCCGAAATGTTCTGGTGAAGTAATTTGTTCTTGCGGTGTCAGAAAGATCTCTAGATATTTATTTGGAAGATATCCATCCAAATAATGATATCCACGTGCACATTTGTGTATCGATCTTGTTATAAGCTACGACCTCGCCATTGACCGTTTGGCAAAGTTGATTCTTTCGATCCGAGTTGCACTTTCTGTCTCATTATTTTTAATGAGATGCGCTTTCTTGATAGAGGAAAACCTTCTGCATTATATTCTGCCTGGGAGTATCTGTGACCTCCATTATTATTTTTTCTCCTGTTTTTTCGGAGTATTTTGGGGTATATAATATAAAATTGATAACACTTTATTCTAAATATCAAGAGAAAGTGAATAAAATATGAGGTCAAATGAAGTAAAATATAAATTAATAAACAAAAATGTGGAGAGATATAAAAAATATCCAGAGAAAACGTTTATTTGAGTTAAATAAATTTCATCTGAATGAAATTGCGCTATTTAAAGTTCATGGATTATTTCATACTCAGAATATTTAAATAAATACAATTTTATTTATATTAATATGAATTGATTGGGTAAATATACAAATCAACAGATAAATAAATAAATGAACATATCTCTCAGAAATGAATCTCTCAGAATTGACTTTTGACGAAAATAAGGATCGCGGAAAAAGCCATTTCACGATGTAAAAAGTAAGTAGTGAAAAAAACTATAATAAAGCGGAAGAAAAGGAAAATGGAAGAGTAAAAAAAGAATTCGGTCTCAGAAAATATCGTGTCAGTCGCTTGCACGTTATCCCTAGCATTGCCGAATAGGGCAGAGAAGAGGATTGTGATAAAGCCAGATGTAGTTCCACAGTCCAAGGATCAGAGGTACACAATGAGCCAAACAGAAGTATAAACCGTCAACGAAAAGCTCTCGGACAACATTCATGAGGTCCAAGTGACGTTGGTGTGACATGGGTCTCAGGTGATATCAGCAAACAGACAGTGTGCGCTTTCTTTCGCCCCGAAAGCTCACCTGAGATAACTGGACAAGAAGTTTAGGGGATTACGAATGTTGACGTTTTTCATTACTATTTCCGACAATGGAAATGGAAGAAACATACCTCGTCCATCGATTTCCCGAAGTATTACGAACTTGAGGTGTGAATTGCACATGTGGTCAACGCGACGTCCACATTATATCAATTATTAACTTTGTTGTTGTGAAAATTAATTGAAGTCATTACAAAGAGTGCAAAAAAAGTTTCTCTGCATTGTAGTTACTCATAATATTCCGGATAATTTGCTTTTAATTTTAAATATTCGCTTGAGTTATTTCGGGGAAAATAAATTGTTTCATTTAACCCCGGGCGACATCCCGGGTATTTAATTCTAATGGGATGGTTTAATTTTAATATATTTAATTCTAATAGAGCATTCATCCTGAATTTTTAATTTCCGATACGCAAATCAGTTTATCAATTGTTAACGAAAAGAAAAAGACAGCTCAAATAATTTTTAAAGATTGATAAAAATTTCTATTGGACTGTCCGCTGGATAATTTTTCTTTAGCTAATCTTTTTGTGCCCCGAAATTCCCCGAGGAAGATAAAATAACTGGATCCCGGGTATTTAATTCTAATGGAATGGTTTAATTTTAATTAATTTCCGATACGCAAATCAGTTTATCAATTGTTAACGAAAAAAAAGACAGCTCAAATAATTTTTAAAGATTGATAAAAATGTTCTATTGGACTGTCCGCTGGATAATTTTTCTTTAGCTAATCTTTTTGTGTCCCGAAATTCCCCGAGGAAGATAAAATAACTGGATCCCGGGTATTTAATTCTAATGGAATGGTTTAATTTTAATGTATTTAATTCTAATGGAGCATTCAAATGGAGCATTCATCCTGATTTTTTAATTTCCGATACGCAAATCAATTGTTAACGAAAAAAAAGACAGCTCAAATAATTTTTTAAGATTGATAAAAATGTTCTATTGGACTGTCGGCTGGATAATTTTTCTTTAGCTAATCCCTTTGTGTCCCGAAATTCTCCGAGGAGGATAAAATAACTGGAAGTCTAGCTTTCAACTATCGATCAGTATATCACCATTACCCCCTCCGATATCAGTACCCGAGAGCGATTTAATGCGATGCATTTCCAGTTTTTGCATTGAGAGACGGAGACAGCGATGCATTCACCAATTTTACGATGCTGCAGTGCTCCACATTGGCTCCGCCATGTACATAGAATATACAAAAGGCCATTTTACGATGTCTCATCGATATTGTTGTCTATGTTCCGCAGTGCATAAAGTATGCAGAATAAAATGAAGGTATATCGAGATGCTTCGGCAGGCGAGACCGGAGGAATCTGCACGGATATCTGGAGCATAAGGTACTTTTATGACATCGTCAAATATTAATTACGAGGCAATCATGACGGAATCTCAGCCTCGGTGAATACGGGATGTCTATTTTCGTCGGGAGGAAGCCACCCGAGGTATTTCATATTTCCCAACGGGTGCAATTGTTAATGAAAAAAGGAATTTTTAAATATCTGGAGGGGTGGGCTTTCATGTTATTACATCGACGGAAAATTTTGCCGCAGGCTCCTGGTATTGGTAAACATTATTGGAATACTCGATGAAAGCCACTTTATATTGAATTTCGATGGGATCTTACCCTGATGGGCTCAGCCACTCAGGGAGAATTTTTTTCAGTACAGTGTACGGTAATTTTCGATTGTTGATTATCTACCATTATATTTTTAATTATTCAGACAAATTATTCATGAATTTCGTTAATGAAATGTACTTGTAACAATGAACATTGTAGAATATTTTGAGAATGCGGGCAATCATCTTTGCGGACTAGAATTTTCTATAAAAAAAATTATATTTTTTACCATTAATCTATTCTGCTGTGGTATTATACAGAAATATTTCCACGACATTTTTAAATAAAAGAAAAAATATATTTACATTTCGACAATGTAAAAATTAAAAAATTATATTTTAAAAAATATCTCTAACTTGAAGGTTATCGAGAAAGTTATTACTTATTACTATAAAAAATAATATCTATAAATATAAAAAATACAGGCATGAAAAATTCTAGATTAAAAAAATTTTCGAAGAATTAATTTTAACCTTCTTCGATTAATTCAACTCGGGCTGAGGCCCCCTGTATTTAAAGCACTCGTGCTTTTTGAAGTGAAGAAAAAAGTACCGAACACGAATTTCTGTATGTAATACAAATCCATAAGAAAAATATAGAATTCGAGAGAGGCCTCATCGACAAAAGAAATATCCAGAGAACACGAGTCGTTATTCTGGTCACGAATTGGAGCTTATTGCTCGTGATTTTACACGATCAGTTGGTAGCGACGGGCGTCGAACAGAATAAGGAGGGTAGTATTGCGAAGAACGAAAAAGTGAGTGAAGGCAACCCCATACCATGTTCGAGGCCCTCGGGTGCTTTGAAAAGAAGGTCGGCAGGTTGTGGGCGATGCGGGGCTGAGGGGACTGGGAATACTGGGTAAAACTCTCCACGTGACAGGCTTGTTTACCCGGGTCCACAAGCTCAACGAGAGTTGGGCTACCCCGCGGCAAATTCACCGAGTTACGCAGGGGCATAATAGATTTGTTATTCTCCTTTTCCAGCCATTTCTCTGTACTCAGTAAATAACGTCCAAAGGTATTTACTTGGTACAAAAATTAAAGAATGTCGGGGAGAGTGAATTCCCTTGATTATGTTGAAATTGAAGAATTTTTTGTACTGCATTCATTCCATTTCAGCTCTTCATTGCCTGAGACGTGCGCATTATAATATAATTTGTTCAACATTGCGTGACAAAATCCACGTACTCATCTCCCTCTATTACTCTCTGCTGTCTTGTGTCTCTCCGTGAAATTTAATTAAAAAAACAAAGTTGAGGGAAAGACAGCAGAGGACTGGAATATTTACACATTAGTAATAGTTTTGGTGTAGTTGGGCACGATAGACGGGATTAATTACGAATAATTCAATTGAATTGTCCGGTTTTGTCTTTGATATTTTTTCTCACTCCAGTCACTAAATTAACTGTGGAAGTTTTTTAACTGGTAATTTTTGGGATCTCTACGATAACTTTCTCCTTTCATTTGGAAAGTTAAGAGTAACGTTCAAATGACGAGGAAAATCTGGAATGAAGAGATTTTATTTGCACCGAATGAGATGTTTCCCTGGTTACGCTGGATGTATCAAGTGAATGAAATATCGATAACCGTTGCGCCAATATGCAGTTCCTTAAGTGTTCCCCCGATACACTACGTGCGCCCATAACCCAGAAATTGGTTGTCCTGCAAACCAGCACCATCAGGGTCACCCACACCAACACCATTCCACCCAATTCTTATGTACGGAGGGACCCCGTTCTCTCTTGTCGTTTTACTGTTCCACGTGACTTCGCATAAGAGCTTTGGTGAATTAATAAGACAGGAAATGGTTTTCTCTGCAGTACCGAGGTAAATTAAACTTATAAAAACATAAATACCCAGTGATAGCAGTGCTTGTGTGCCCGGAGATTGCCACGGCGCCGTCGCTTTTATTGATGTTTCTCCGTGTTTTTCCATCATTGCTTCATTACGAAATTATGCAATTAGAGGTGGAGGTTCATTCAGTAATATTTCATTCGGGAATGGTTTTTCATGATAAGTTTATTCTCTATAATTTTTAGTTGTTGAGATGGAGTCATTTTTAGATGACATTCAGAAGCCAGTTCAGAAGCCAGAAGGTTTAAATTGAATTGAATATTAATAATTCAGGA
The DNA here is from genome assembly GCA_030522865.1 of Psyttalia lounsburyi. Lineage (NCBI taxonomy): Eukaryota > Metazoa > Arthropoda > Insecta > Hymenoptera > Braconidae > Psyttalia > Psyttalia lounsburyi. The sequence goes on from JAPYZN010000118.1 coordinate 67,307, forward strand.
GATGTTGACGGTTGTCAAATTATGAGTATTGATTCGCAATTAATACGTAAATTTCTGGATAGTATTGGACGTTACGTGACAATCAAGCGATACTACTTCTAAGAATCTACAAATATTTTACAATTTTCGACGTCATGTGGACTTGAAAATACCCATTTTATTAAATACTCGAGATCTCAATTCATTTTTCAAATTTTCTATTACTTTTTTGACGAATTATTGGAGCCATGGGATCAGGGAAATGAAAAAAAGTGAACAACAAACAAGAAAATTGAGTTGGGGGGAGCATTTATTTCATGTGGTCTACCTTTCAAGCATTTCGAACTGACTAACCTTTTGAGTAAAGAGTCCTCAAGTACCATGGGTTTCGCTTTCATGGTTCTAGTGATATCATCTGTAGTATCGCAACTGCACACTAACGACATCAGATTTGCGCGTTGTACTAAGAAAAGTACTAAGAAATGTAGAATTTATATAGACCTATTCCTCGAAAAATTAAATTAATTATTTTGCTCACATCAATACGAATTGATTATGATATAACAATCCCCCATTCACAGTCTGATCGATGAATTAAAAAAACTTGCTTCAAATAAATGATTCACTCCACATGATTAAAATATTTTTGTTAAGATAAATATATCATTTTGCGAATTTCAACTAAAAAAAAACTGGCAGGAATAAAAAAAAATTGAATTGAAGGACAGGGACTGATAAGGGCTATTTTTTTTAGAAAAGCGGCGCTAATTTTTCGGAATGTTCAATTCAAATATAATTAAAATGCATGAGTCGTTAAAAAAAATTCTATTTATTCAAATGCCTTATTGCGCTGATGTAGCTTTCCCTCTCTAGATGCATGGCAATGTCTCCAACTAAAGTGGAATTCTCAAGAGCTCGAATGACAATTTTACCTTCAGCTCGGTAACAAATTGAATTTCACTCCTTAAGCACTTGAAAATGGAGTGTTCACCGCGAAGACACTCCTTTTGTCCGAGGTGTGAGCGATGCAACCACCTCGCTCGGCTCCAATTCCCACCTGATCTGCCCCGTGGCTGTTTGGCTCATTTACTCTTCGCTGCATTTCTTCCTTTTACCCTACAAGTCTCCGAGAAATTGCCCCGAGCATTTTTTATCTTTTAGGTACACCAACCCCCGCTCCCCTCTTTCATCCCTATCGCTTCGCTGTATGCCTTTCCAACCACTTTTCAAAGCCTCTCAAAAGAATAAACACGAAAAGATGAACGAGGCACGCTCCAAAGAAAAATTTATCCTTACGAAGAAATCGTTGAAAAGTTTATTTCTCAAAGTAAATGAAATTTGTAGAATTGCAATTTAATCTGACAAGAGATGGAAAATCAAGTTTAAGATGGGAAATTGTGCAAATTTTGTAGAAGTTGTTGTTAATTATTTGTGTTCATTAGTACTTATTTCAATTTCCAATCACGAGATGAATATTGAAATTACTGAAATTAATTTTGGCACTATTGCGGAGTAATTAATCCGAAATTTATATTTTTTATCAGAATTCTGCCCTAGAAAAGCTTAGAAAATAATATCAATCGCGTTTATTGTTAAAATATTTCAATATTATAGTATATAATATTAAAATATTTCATTCGAACCTCATTCTAGGGCTTCGGCGTTTCCTTTTCGCTAAAAATCCGCTGCCAATTAGGGGTAAGTCCGTGGAAAATATTTGTTTTTCTCTTTTCTCCCTGAGCTCACCCCGTCCTCCTAATAACTAATCATCCCCTCTCCTTTCAAATTTCCCTTCCCCTCACCCAGCGCACCCTTCCACTTGTCGTCATTCAGGCTGCAGCTAGCGCAGCACCAGGCATTCAACAGGTACACACAAACGTTGAGAGTTTAACCCAACCGCCGCTCCCCGCGCGCTCGCCGTCGTCCATACCGACCTCTTTTCTTCTCCCGTCTCTTGTCCGTTCCTCTCAACTCCTCTCAGGGTCCCCCTGCCACCCACCACCCGACGCTTAACCCACCCGCCTCGCCATTTCATCGGGTCTTCCAAGTTCTGCGCCGTGACCACCTCCTCACGCGCCGGCGAAACCCGAATTTACCTCGGTCGGGGCAGAGGGGGACCTCAGCCACCGAAAATTCTACCTTTCCCATTCGGTTTCGCGTTGTTTGTGTTTTCCCGCCTGCGCTCGTGTCTCAAACGACAGTCGAGGCGCAGCGACAGGACGCGCTGGTCCACTGGTCTCAGTTCACTCGCGGCCGTCGACGGGAGCGCATCGTTCGTGCTCCGTCGTTTCTATCGCGTTTACAATTGTGTTTACAGTTTCCTCGAAAGTGAATCAGTGTAGAGTCATCAATCCGTTGTCGTCGTTATTGTGGTTTATTAATTGTTTTGTTTTTTTTTTTTTTT